>QPKB01000502.1:974-28925 GCA_003546025.1 Camphora micrantha
GAGCCCTCAACACAGCACAAGAACGTTAACGATGGAATGGGTGTTTACGAATTGGTGAACGCCGAAGAAGGAGATGATGAAATTTCTGAGGAATTTGGAAGAATAATAAAAACGTTTGATGAAGAGACACAAGCAGCTGCCGAAAAAATAAAGGAAATAAATCTAGGGACAGAGGAGAGACCCAAACAGGTCCAAATCAGTGCGTGCCTAGAGTCAGACGAGGAGAGTAAAATCCTTGAGGTCCTAAGAGAATATCAAGATGTGTTCGCATCGGATTATAAGGATATGCCCGGACTTGCACCCGATCTGGTGGAGCACCGGATCCCACTAGAAGAAAATGCTAAACCAGTCAAACAAAAGTTGAGGAAAATGCTTCCCGATGTTGCCCTGAAAGTAAAAGAAGAGGTTGACAAACTCCACCAAGCTAAATTCATCAGAGTCGTATTGTTCCCTCAATGGGTAGCCAACATAGTCCCGGTAAAGAAGAAAGACGGACGCGTCCGAGTTTGTATTGATTTTCAAAATCTAAACAAGGTATCTCCCAAAGACGATTTCCCCTTGCCTCACATCGACGTGCTTATCGATAATACTGCAGGGCATGCCATGCTATCATTCATGGATGGTTACTCAGGGTACAATCAAATCAAGCTATCACCAGAAGATCAGGAGAAAACATCATTCACCACACCCTGGGGGACCTATTGCTACGTGGTGATGCCTTTTGGTTTGAAAAATGCTGGTGCCACTTATCAGAGGGCCATGATGGCAATATTCCACGATATGATACACGATTGTATGGAAGTTTACGTAGATGACATTTTAATCAAATCCAAAACTCGAGAAGATCATGTTGCGGCTCTTAGGAAAGTCCTTCAACGATCTAGGGATACCCGACTGAAAATGAATCCGAAGAAATGCGTTTTTGGAGTATCCTCAGGCAAGCTCCTGGGCTTTATGGTAAGTAATCGGGGAATCGAAGTTGATCCTTCTAAGGTAAAGGCCATCCTCGAAATGCCGCCCCCGAAAAATCTCAAAGAATTGAGAGGACTCATAGGGCGATTACAGTTCATCAGGAGATTTATTTCACAGCATTCCCAAAGGTGCGAGCCATTCCACAAACTGCTAAAAGGAGGCGTAAAATATCACTGGGATGACGACTGCCAGAAGGCATTTGAAGATCTGAAGAAATATTTACTGAGTCCTCCCGTCCTGAAATCACCTATAAAAAACAAGCCTCTCATTTTATATGTGTCAGCGACAGAATCTGCAATAGGTGTGGTCATAGGTCAACATGATGACACCGGCCAAAAGGAGAACGCTATTTATTACTTGAGCAAATCTCTATTACCATACGAAAGGAAATACTCTCCAATGGAAAGAACTTGTTTAGCCGTAGTTTGGGCGGCTCAGAAATTAAGACACTACTTTCTAGCTCATCAAGTTAAACTCCTAGCAAGGATGGATCCCTTGAAGTACATTTTCGAGAAACCTGTCACTTCAGGAAGAGTTGCGAGATGTCAAATGCTCTTGGCCGAATTTGACATAACCTATGTTATGCAGAAGTCGATAAAAGGCCAGGCGATTGCTGACCATCTAGCACACCTCCCCCTGCTTCGATACGAGCCAGTTAGAACTGGGTTCCCCGATGAGAACATTTTGTTTACAGACGTTGAAGAGGTTAAGGATGATGACTCATGGACCATGTACTTTGATGGGGCCTTAAATCAAAATGGAAAAGGAATTTGGGTAGTGCTATTATCCCCAGAAGGAGTCGTCATACCGAAAGCCTACAAGATTGGGTTTCCAGTAACCAACAATGTGATGTAATATAAAGCTTTATTGGCAGGATTGAGAGAAGCCCAGGTCCTGGGTGTCGAGAAACTGAGAGTCTTCGGTGATTCCAAGGTTATTATTTCCCAAGTAGCCATAGAATGGAAGGTTAGTGCCCCAAAACTTGCACATTACCATACCAAAGCAAAAGAAATAATGTCTGATTTCAAGAAAATCTCCTTCCTCCACATTCCTTGAGCTTTTAATCGACTGGCCGACTCATTAGCAATCCTAGCTTCAATCGTAGAGATGCCTGACGACAAAGATTCAGAAGGTTTTCTAATTAAAAGGCTAGCTTCACCATCCGTCAAACCGATAGATCAAACCAAAGGGGATCCTGCCGAAATTCTGCCAAAAGTTCCAAAGGAAAAGAATAAGAAACCCAAGACCAAGAAGTCTGATCAGGAGAATACTACTAAGCCCGAAGAAGAACTCTTAGCTCACATCCAACATGATGATGACCTAATAGATGATCACCCATGGTACTACGACATCTGGAATTACCTACGCGATGGCTATATCCCTGAATATGCCTCCCAATCGGATAAAAGAGCATTGAAAGAAATGGTTCAGAGATATGTCATAGTCGCAGGACTATTGTACCGTAGATCATTCAGTGGAGTCCTCTTACGGTGTGTGACCACAGAAGAAGGGCAAGAGATACTTGAAGAAGCACATTCAGGAGAGTGTGGAGGACATGTCAACGGCCAGATGTTGGCTAAGAAGATTATCCGTTTAGGTTACTATTGGCCATCCCTAGAGTCGGACTCAGTCCATTATGTTAAGAGATGTAAAGAATGTCAGCTGCATGCCGACCTAATTCATGCCCCTGCATCATCACTTCACCCTACCATAGCTCCATGGCCTTTCTCAACCTGGGCCTTTGATATCATAGGACCCCTGGCCCCTACTCTAGAAAACACACAAAATAAGGCATTCACATTAACAGCCACAGAATATTACACTAAGTGGGCAGAAGCAGAGGCATATGTCAATATTAAAGCTACTTCTGTAGTTAAATTCATAAAAAAAATATATATATAATTGCCAGGTTCGACATTCCTAAGGTATTCATAACAGACAATGGCCCCCAGTTTATATCTCAGCAAATGAACGAGTTGTGCACAAAATACGACATAGAATTGCATCATTCTACCCATATTATCCCCAAGCGAATGGTCAGGCCGAAGCAACCAACAAGACCTTATTGAAGATCATCAAGAAGACCGTGCAAACCGCCAAAGGTAACGATTGGCCAGACCGTTTGGTTGAAGCATTGTGGGCATACCGGACTTCAATAAGAACTCCTACAGGAGAAACCCCATACTCTTTGACCTACGGAATGGAAGCAGTCCTTCCCCTCGAAGTCCTTCACCCATCACTGCGTATCCAACTAGACGAAGATATAACAGAAGACCAGAGGAGAGAAGCATTGCTACTTCAGCTAGACTTACTTGATGAGAGAAGAATGAAAGCAGCAGAACATGCACAAGTATACCGGAAGCGAATCGCCAGAGCCTACGACAAACATGTCAAAGAAAGAAACTTCAAAGTCGGTGATTTCGTATTGAAACGCATCACACCATCCCAGCTTCCGCATCCCAGAGGTAAGTTACGACCCAATTGGGAAGGCCCTTATGTAGTTAAAGAAGTATCTTCTGGTAATGCATATAGATTGGTAAATGCAGAAGGGGAAGAGCTCCCCGATCCATAGAACGCTATGTACTTGAAAAGGTACACAGTCTGACCTTTCCCTACTTCTTGCAGAGTATGACCCTTCTTGCTCCCTAGAGTAGTTGTAGAAATCTCGTAGGAGAACCGAAGAGATGCACTCTGATCAAACTTAGAACTCAAACACACACCAACACCTATAAATACACAAAATGGTGAGTCCGCCCCACACAAATTTCGCAAGGTTGAAGCCACCCAATGTGAAGGTTTGTAGGTGAGATCGCTCATGTCATGAAAGCTTTTCGATTGTTCAAAAACAAAAAGGGGGGAGAGATGAAGTTCTAAAGAGAATAAAAGCCTTGTGACTAGTTTGGGTTCGTAGCCTTTTTTTTAACCCAAGCCAGTAAGCCCGTAGGAATATTTATATATCTGGTGCCCTAAAGCCACCTGGTTTGGGAGTCATTGACTGAATGCTCGTTACATGGGTTAATTAGAAAGCTTAAGGGACTTAAACATTGCACAGTCACATGTCCAAAAAAAAAAAAAAGAAGAATTTTTTAGAATTAGGTTTGCCGAAGTGACATGGGTACTCATCAGGTAAACTAAGCAAGAGGTAGTCGAGAACCACAACACTAAGGTACCACAGTGACTCACCAACCCACACACGAACACAACTCACGAATGAGTTTCGGAGACAGTCAGGTGCTCTCCAAAGTTCAGCCGAAAAGACCAAACAGCTATAAAGGGAGGCCTGTGAGGGTTAACCTTCAAAGGATAGTTAAGGAAGACTATGTTACTACCACAGTGAAAATCACGGATCGCACCCTCACCCACAGCCAATATATATAGACGCTAGTCTTATGCTGGGGCATTTTTTTTATATATACACATACGAATATATGTTTATCTCACACGGCTTCCCAATCTGGGTCCTCATCGCATACACAACTGTCATGAGCACTCACTAGTCCACACACTTTCACCTCATGCACGCTTTTACTACTAATGACTTTTGGTTGGATACAGGAGAAACATATCTCCTAAGGTATGAATTCAATCTTATTATTCTCAAAACTTGAGTGCCAAAATGGCCCCCTGACATTTTTACCGAGAAAGTAAATGCCACCTTAGCCACATCATGCAAGGGGCCTAAAAATATTAAACTAACAAGTTTGTCTCTGAGACCTTGCAGGGAACCCAACCCCGATCATATGTAAAACATCCCACAAGCTGGGGCATTTTTTTTTACGGGTATTATTTTGTGCACAACTCCTCATGACTTGAAAAGAATAAAGTGATGGTAATCAAACTTGGGAGATATAAATTATGTCTATTCTGATATCCTATGATGAATTTGATTATAGATGTATGCTATGCACACCCTTTTATGATATCACATGTTGTGCGAGTTGAAAATGCAGTAGTTCTTAGTATACACCTTCATATCTATAGCTGATATTGTGAATGCCTCGAAACATAGAGTTGCATAGGTCACAAATACCACACACCCAGGCACTCCCCATTGTTTGAGAACCTTGAACCTATGCCATGTTTTCAGCTCAAAATTGAATATAAGATTGTATTCATTTAGCTTATTATCTACGTGTCATTTTGGTTGTCCCTGATTGCTAATGATTCTTCCCATGAGTTTTGTACTTAAAGCACAGATTTCGAGAAATTTTAGAAAAATTTCGACAGCACTTCCACTTGTTTTTTGGACTTCGAAAATTTCCGGATACACAAAAAACCTGTTACCTGTGAAAGAAAGACACTTCATATATTCCCCCCGGCACCCATCAATGACTCTTCATCAATAAACCACATTCCCATAGTACTTCTAAGGTATCAAACATACTATCTCAACTATACATACATAATATACATGCACAACATACACATCAGTCAGGTACATATAGGCTCCCAACATGAGCCGAAGATGGGGTGAAACAACATAAACAGCATGACCAACACATATAAGTACAACATAGAATAGGGGTACACAATGAATAGGTCCCTAGGAGGTCAATCAAGGAATGATAACCCTATGGAGCAGCACCATTATGACGAGCCGACGAAGCAAATGAGGACGGACCAGGCGTACGCTGAGAAGGGGCTCGGATCGAGTCCGAAAACGCATAACCTCTCTCTTCCGCCCTCTGGCGATATCGATCGAGGCGCCTCCGTAAATCAGCAACCACCTCCTCGTGACATCGCTGCATGCGGTCCATGCGCTCAGCATATTGATCATGAATCCGAGCCCTATCCTCGCTCAAACTAAGAAGTGAGGGGGCAGAAGCAACAATAGCACCACCCTACACGACAACAAACAAAGAAACATTACATCCAGTAAACCTGTAGCGGTAAACATGAATCCCTGAAGGATAAAGGATGCTCACCTGTGTAGAGGCCTCAAAGCTTTTGAGTTTGGCCTGTAATTCTTCGACCTGCACATAACATGATTACAAAATACCTCAATGTTGGAGGAATTAGAATTGAACCATCATATAAGTAAAGCTCATACTTGGGCCTTTGAAGCATTCTTCTCTGCAAGCGCCTTGTCGCACTTGTCACAAGCCTCTGCCTGAAAGATCACAAATACAAACTGTCAGGGATTAGTTGATATACAAAAGAAGAAAGCAATAAAGAGTCTAAACCTCACTAACCCGCAGTCGGTCCATCTCGGTTCACAGCGTCCGAAGCTCGCCCTCCAATCTGATCCTCATAGCCTCGGATGCATCTAAATCCTTATCCCTCTGCACAAGCAATCAGATGTTATAAATCTTAATCCGCAATAAGGACTGAATTAGTAACCTTATACCTCATAGGTATCCGTCAGCGCGTCAATGATAGCGTCGCGCAACTGCAATTCCTTTCGTAGATCCCTCTGGGCAAAGTAAAGAGAGTCAATGAGTTCAAAGCATTATTTTCACAATAGATAAGGGATAATGATTCCCGTACCTCCTTAGCTGCAAAGGACGCCTGTAGTCCAGTCATCATGGCCTCCTGAAGTCATGAAATATACAATGCAATGAGTGAGTACTTTGAAACACAACCCCAAAGGGCAACACCCCAAATTCCCATGCTGCAAATTGGACATGCATCACCTTTTCTTTCATCAACTCGGACAGTTGAAGCACCTCGTCACGAAGGATCGACTCAATATTAGGTGTCGCCTTCCCAGTAGTCCCCTGCTAAATGCATAACCGATTTGATTAGAATAGGGAGTCGGGACAACATGGCTAATAAACCTGAGCAGATTTTACCTCCCCTGAATCACCGCCTAATGGACGAGTCTCTCGGTGCCTCATCTCAGCTGGAGGAGCCGTCTGAAGTAAGAACACAACGCAAGGGGTCAACTCAAAAATAATAGATTGCGTCAAACTAGACAAGTAAAGTCAAATAATTACCCGAAGTGACATCATGGCCTCTATCGCCCCGGAGCAATTCCGAATGAAATAGGAGGACCCGTCAGAATACGACTCCGGAAGTATGTATCGACAGGTGGCTTCTTTCCAATATCGCTCATAGTTGCCTGATGCTTCTTCATCTGTCCCAAAAGTAGGTGTTTGTCCCCCTCTATCCCAATCATCAATCTCAGGCTGGCGCGGATGAGAATGGCCAAATATCGCTTCACCCCATCCCCTATATGAATGACTCATGACAGGCTCAGGGAGTAGGACGACCTGATGACTACCGAACTGGCGAGCAACTCGACTCACGACAAGCCTAGAAACGATCTGAGGGGCGTGAAGCCATATATCTCTCGCGAATAAATGCATCCCCTCTCGCACTGCCATCTAATTCATCATCAGGGCCACTCTGGTAAGGACACCAAATGATCTGAAAAGGAAAAGGACATAACGTCGAAGGATCTCAATCATTAAACAACTTGAAGTAGGAGGATGGCCAATCAGGGCCTAATTCCAAAACAAGTTAAGGAACGGAAGGGAAAAGAGAATGACTTACCTCCCTGTCCGTCAACTCGTTCAGGATAAAGTGATAGCCTTGCTCATCGGGCCTCATCCTCAAGTCCTTGGTTCTTTTCGCAAGCTCTATAGGACGGATGTCGGCGAAGCCCCGCATAGTAGCATTCGGATTCCACTGCGCTGCCCGGGGAACAAGACCCAACCGCGCTGGAAAACGCTCGGGGCGACACTGCAAGACGTGTTCCCACATCCACACCTGTTTCGAAGCAATTGAATCATTAATAAGGCAAGATATTCAAAATAGAAGATTAACGAATATGGGAAATGAATTTACCTGAATGATTGGGACAAAGCCCCAGAGACTCCTATGGCCCCTCTGCACCCAACATCTATCATCTAGACTATGGAAGAGGAAAGCGAGGGTTGCTGCACCCTAGGCATAATCACCTACTTGGCTCAAATCATCTACAAACCTGAGCAAGGTACCAGACACTCTGTTGCCCGTAGAATTCGCAAATAGACACTTTCCAAAAAAGTAGAGGAGGAATGCGCGGAGACTCTCTTCCTCACCCTGCCTGGCCGACAATAATCGAGGACGTCTCAATGCAACATCAGACTGGGTCCCTTTCTTTCCTGCTAAATTGATGAAAACCTGTAGTCAATAATATTCAACAATTCGCGGAAAGCAACGTCGAAGTCACATCTTGCTACTCACTTGTCACATAGAAGGTCTCGCAAGAAATCCCCACTCTCTTCCGACGATAATACCCATCAACGGGTACCTCTCTACACTCATACTCTACAAATGGAAAAAGGGATTACAAACGTTAGCCACCCAAGCGACGAGGGGTAAGAATAAACTTAAAGGATTCACCTGTAAGGGGGACAACATCATCACCGCCCTCATCATCTCCGACCCTCGCTTCATGGCCATCCCCCTCATCTTCGCTACCTCCGACGTCCATTGGATCAACACTATCATCGGACGCAAGTAGCTCATCCAGGGGTGCTATATACTCCTCATCATCCGAATCACTAGTCACACCTTCATTATCATCCATTCCGACATCCGGACGAATGGCATCCACAGTATCCGTCCTCTCCCGCTCACTAGTAGTTGAGGCAGGTCCGCTATCTTCATCCCTAACTGACGAATCTTCAACGGCCGCCATCTGCGCCTCATGTCCGGCCAAAAACTCAATCTGATCACGGGTCCAACCTGGAGTGCATAGGAAACGATGGTAAGAAAGAAAGCAAGTGAATCGAAACTACAAGGACAAAGGTAGAATACTCACTGTCTAGGGCCTTCGCCCTCGCAGGGCCGTAAGCCTCCCATAGCCACTCAATACCAATCTGGCTAGAGCCAAGATAAGGCCGTGCACCAAACAAACGCTGGAGCAAAGGCCGGACAAGGTCAGGATTGGCGTCAACCGCGCCAGTCGAGACCGGCAAACTGCTCACTCTCAAGCCCCAACATCTCGCTATGTCCTTAAGAGTGATGGTCATCTCGCGAGTCGGGAAATGAAAAGAATGGGTCTCATCCCTCCATCTCTCGGAGAGTGCACTGAGGAGAGCACGATCTGGTCGGAAGGTAACAATCGACATGAAGTCTCCAAAACCCATCGCTCAAATGCGATCCTTCAAGTTGTCCGACAACTCTGTCCACCACTCTTTTACCTTCAACCACCCCACCCTCGTTCGAGCAAGAGGTACAAGCTGCAATTGAGAAAACCACCATAATTCTTAGCTCAAAGATTCGGAGGTAGGTAATGGAGAGATGCAATGCATGAGAGACTAAGTGTTATTACTTTGCCCGCTCTTATCTCATCGGCAAGGTGGGGATCTTCTCTAGTTTGTTGTCTCTTACGCCTCTTTGTGAGTCAAGTCACATGCTGCCTCGCCTCGGGCTCCCCGGCAAGTCCAACTTCGGGGTCCTCCCCGAACCTATTCAAGGGGACGCCTCCCTGATCTCCTAACGGACCCTCTCCTGACTAGCCAGCGTTGAGGTCTTTCTGCCAGCAAGCCTCGTCTTAGCCATTCTACACAAAAAAAAAAAAAAAAAAGAAGAAGAAAAAGAAGAAAAATAAAAAAACAGAGAGAGCATATGTGAGAAATTATGAATTCGGAAGCACGCGAAAGAAGAGGCAAAGTGTTAAATTCAAGGGTATAACAGCAAAAGTCTATGCAAGGCAACCAAAATGAATGCAGGAGTAACAACAAAATGAAGAACAATCGAAAAAAAAAAAAAAGGAAAAAGAAAAGAAAAAGGAACGATCCCAAGATAAATCAGTTCAAAAAAAAAAAAAAAAAAAAAAAAACTAAGAAGACAAGAATGGACAAGAGCGAGTGAAATAAATCCCCACTTAAACCTAAACAACACCCCCTAATTCTTGTCCCATCATGATCAGAACCAACACACTCTATTCATCATCACCATAATACACACACATACATACATATATACATATATATACATATATATATATATATATATATATATATTGGGCTGAACCACATTCTGATTACAAAAATGCTATTTGGACCGACTTTGGGGACCGGTCCACGGATCGGTCCCCAAGTCGGTCCAAATAGCACGGCTGTTCTGATTACTGTCCCACAACCAAAAAAAAAAAAAAAAACAAAAACAAAAAGAGAAAGAGAGAACAAAGAATAGGAATAAAAACATAATAAAATAAAAATACCTGATCCTCTCTCTCCTTCCTACTCTCCAACCTTCGTTTCTCCTCTCTTCACTCCACCTGCAATCTGCCCGGTTTATACCTGAAATGGCAGCAATTGATTTTAAAAAACAAAAGGTACCTGGACCACCCAAGGGGCGGGTTCTCTCTCTCTTTTCCCTTTCCTTCCTCCCTCCTCTTCTCTGGTTTTTTTTTTTTTTCTTTTTCTCCACTCGGTCTTCACTTGCAACGGCCTAACCCAAGTAAAAAAAAAAAAAAGAAAAGAAAAGAAAGAGGCAAGGAAGAACAGAACATGAAAAAAAAAAAAAAAAAAAAGGCAATAGATCTACATACCTGGGCCAAGGGCTGAGCTCCCCTCACTCTCCCTGCTACCTGCTCGATTCCTACCTGAATGCCATGGCAGGAAGTTCAAAAAAAAAGAAGAAAGAAGGAGAAGCAAGAATGCAGAAGAAACAGAAAAGGAGCAGATCTACATACCTGGCCCTTTCCTCCCACCTCTCCAGCCTTGCTCGACCTTGCTCTGCAACCTCTCTTGCCTCACCTGAAACAACCAGAACAAAGAAAAGGAGAGAGGGAAAAGGAATGAAAAATGAAAGAAGAAAAAGGTCCCAGCAACAGTGACCTAAAATGCCCCAAGTTGGGCGCAGGATGGCCCAAATACATCACGAGGTGGGGTCCCTCTCTAAGAGAAACCCACTTGGAACACGGCCCTGTGTCCCACAAAAAAAAAAAAAAAAAAAAGGGAAAAGAATTGATTAAGAAGTTTAAACTTTCCCTCACGATCCTGATTTCCACCATAATCAAATGTATATAATGAATAGCCAATCACCATTCATTCATCTTTCCTCTATGACTCATGATCAAATCTCATAACTCATCATCAATAATATCATGATGATAAGATAAACACCACCAATCGTTTAATACTAAATATTACCGCATCATAAAAATAAAAGACAGGAAGAAAGTATCAAAATCTAAATTGATTTTTATTAAATATCCATGAGAGTCATTGAACAAAAGAATGATGATAACCTAAATTGACCAGCCTTAGTAGTGATTAAACAATAATAATAATAATGAAAAGAAATACTAGAATTCTCCCCCAAAACTCTAGTGAAGCCTATAACAACTTTAATTGGTCCTAATGACCCAACTTTTTAATCAAAACCTAGCCTAAGATAGATAATCCTAATGAATCATTCAGAGAAGGTTAGCGGCCCCACTGAAGACTGGAAAACGAGCCAACCGAGCTTCCATTCCTGCAACATAGGTCTCGAGCCGCCCCTGTGCTCCCTTAAATTTGTTCAAAGAATCCTGAAGAGTCTCACAAATCTCCTGGATCTGTCCGAAATCATCCAAGTAAGCAGTGTACACTGGATGAATGAGCGCCGAGAGGGTGGTGTTTTGCATTTCAAAGTATTTTCTGTAACGCCTTGGGATAGACGACTCAGCTTCATGAGGACAAGACATGGTTATGACCTCAAGTTGATCCATTCTCCTATGCAACGAATTGAAGTCGTCAATAGAAGCCCTTTCGTTAGTAGTCTTCATGGCATCCCAGATCTCAAGCATTGCCCGAAGGTCTATCATGCTCCATAGGAGAGATTGGAGCACCTCACTGACAAAAGCTGGCAAATCTTCTGAAGTCCCATTGTAGCTACGCAGTCTAGTAAGAGCAATTCTCCCCACGATGCATAGGTCTTCGTATAGCTCGTGAATTCTCTTATACTTTGCGACCAACAAATCATACGTCTTGCGTTTGACCGCCACAAGCTGCTGATCCATCATCTCTTCAAACTGGAATACGCAATTATAGGTACTAGGCATAGTTGATCCATGCTCAAGGTAGAACTCAGCTCGCTCCTCAGAATCATAGTAGCCAATTCTCTCATCACCAGGGGACCAGTACTTATCCCCTGGCTTGTAAGGCTTACAAACGTCAGGGCCCACACCGCCATCAATGGTGAAAGAGAAGACTGGAAAATTAGCCATCAAGTAAGTTTGAACCTGCAAAACAAATACACACGGCCTTAGAAATTCTCTAATAATATAAGGTTGGTTTTTTTTTTTCTTAAAAAAAAAAAAAAAAAAAAAAAAAAAGAGGATTACTTAGGCGCATCTGGGGTGGCGCCCAAGTCCATTCCAGGGATTTCATCCCGAATGGGTCCGATTCAGCCTAAAATTATTTGCCATAGTATCTAAAATCAGTGAGGCAAGTCCCCCAGAGGCGTTGTCAAGTCATTCTAAGCTTTTTTAGGAAACGAAAAAAAAAATTTACAATGCAATATCCTAACAACAAATAAGCGTCATAAAAAAAAAAAAAAAGAATTTGCAAAAGAAACTATCAATTTAAGGGAGAGACATCATAAAACATTCATGAACAAGATATGAACATGAAAGAGCACTATAACATCAAAACAAGAAAGAAACATTTTCGCTTCAAAGAAAGAAAAAAAAAAGAAAAACAGAGAGAAAGGAAAAAAGGAATGAAGAGAATTGTTTAGACAAGGGAAAGACAACAACAAAAAATAAAAAATAAAAAATAAAAAATAAAAAAAGAAAAAAAAATGGTTTAACTATAGTTAAGATTGACCTGAGAATTACACATAAAAAAGAAGCATCGTGCCTAAAAGAGAGCAAAACCACTAGAAAACCCTATTGCATGTCTTAGGACTAGAAGAGGAGAAAAGTACTTAGAGACAGAAAAGAGAAACCAAAGACTCTGATTCGAAGTATGGGGAGTAAAAAGTACAAAAAAACCCAAGGGCAAGCCTTCCTTATGTAATCTTCAGTCCCAGTCTCAAAAGAGGATGGATTATCACTTGGGCGCACTCCTAGTGGCGCCCAAGTTCCCCTCACTTTCCACTTCCGTCACACCTGAGACTGTCTCGCACAACCAATTCTGAACCAAATAGAAGAGGCTACTTGGGCGCACATGGAGGTGCGCCCAAGTACGCCAAAACACATGGGCTCCCCTCCATATGCGCCCAACTTCCTTTTGAAGCCCAGAGGACTTTGCGATGCATGGATTCGAGACCAAAACGATTCTTAAACAACTAGTCATTAAAAAAAAAGTAAATAATAATCACAAGAGGGTAAGAAACTAACTAACCAAAAAAAAAATAAAATGCCCACTAAATATTGTCCCATCACAGGAGGTCCAGTCACGTCATGTACATTTTAGTCCCATCACGCATACATCTAACATTGTGCATTATATTCCATGTCATTTCCGCCAATATAATTATAATTATTACTTCTGCAAAATACCAAACTGAGTACTAACAGACAAAAGCGTAGAATCTTTTAGTGTTTGTTCACTGCAGTTTTCCAATCCAAAAATGATAACACCACAGGTGATTCAAGCACGTTGATAGAGATGAATGGCATGAACTTCGAAAGAACAAACAATGGAATAAAGCAATAGCGATCCCCATTGTCGAATTCACGGAAAGCTCTTAAGGTAAGTACACCTAACTATGGATTTTTATGATTTCACGTCACGTCTAGAAATTGAGTCGCCGTAGACCTCCCTTAAGTGCTTATAATCGGTATGGCGACCATAATACCATGTTATCACGAATCGCGGTGTTTGCCGACTCAAATCTTGACGTTAGAGGATGGAATCCGTGTAACTCAAAACTCTCCATGATAAGCACGAAATGATGATCGAATCTATCCCAGGTTCTCATCTAAGCTTGGGTGAAGACCAAGATCCCTAGAGAGTGACAGTTATTCTGGTGACCGTCTTCCATTGATTTAGCTTTTTTTCGATGCATACCTAAGTTTCAAAAAAAAAAAAAAAAAAAAATCTCTTTTCAAAAGAAAATGCATCTCGTTCTCACATGCACTCATCTATTGCTTGAACTATGTTCTTGATTGCCTTCAAGATCTCCATTATTGCTAATTAGTTTTAACTATGCTTTGAGCACTCAATTGTGGATGAAAGTCAAAAGACATTATATATGACTAATTGAATCGAACTCAATTGCAAGAACAAATGAAACTCTAATAGTGAGTTAGCCAATCGAAAGATCAACTTCTGATTCAGACCATCGGGGCACAGTTCCCACCATAAGTTCAAATTAAACAATCGGGGCACAGTTCCCAACTCGCCACGTGGCAATACCACGGGCACTGAGGCATAGATCTCGGCTTTCCAATCAAATCAGTAGGCACGGAACTTCTTCTTTTCCTTTTTTCCCTGAAACATAATTGATCCTAGAAAAGTGAACCTCACTTTTAGAACGAATTTGCAATTGCATACATCCGTAGGTGGCCACTCCCGTGAGCTCAAAAGTTCCCATGAGTCATGAGTGGCGTGTCAACTTTCTTTGGAGCACAACTCTCCACGTGTTGTTCTCCAAAGAGGGGCATACTGTAGACACCTCATTTGGCCCCCTACGATAGCATTAAACACCTATCATATATAATAGTGCCCCCATTTCACCTATAATTGAATGGTTAATGGTATAATTAAAATTAATTAATGACAATGAAGATGCTTGTTGATAATTTTCGATTTAGTTCGACAATCTCTAGAAATTCGTGAGAGAAAGAGCTGAATCATGTCAAGATCTCGAGACCAACTCACTGTTCAAACAAAGAAATGAGCTATAACACTATCCAAACCCCTTCTAGACCACATAGAACATACTCAGGTTGTTCCTAGAGGGATTTACACTTAGTTTGCCTAAATACGATGTGATTAACATGAGTTAAGAGGCTAGGATCATTGATCCAGATATCTCTACTATGTCCCAACCTCTAATCATTATGACATATGGACCAAAAGATGCTACATTTCGAGAGCTTTCCGACGATATGTGGAACGTCCAATTCCGACAAACGGATCAAAAGATATGGCCCTCGGAAGATTACCCCCACAAAAAAAAAAAAAAAAAAAAAAAAAAAAACACACTTGGGCGACACACAGGTGCGCCCATGTCCCCGAAAGACACTTGGGCACACCTACAGGTCCCCGGTTGCCCTTATAAGGTACTTGAGTGCATACTTAGGTGAGTTCCGCTTTATCTTTCATAGTTCCAGCCTGACCTTAACCCGAAAACAGAACGAAATCGAACCATAAACCCATTTAACCCAAAGGGTGACATGGGCGCACACACAGGTGCGCCCAAGTCCCAAAATCCACTTGGGCGCCACCCTAGATGTGCCCATGTCCCTAGTCATCTTGAAAAATGCACATGGACTCCCCCACTGATGTGCCTAAGCCCAGTCTCTATCATTTAGTCTGAATTAGATCTAAAAGTAGACCGAACCAAACCCTTAGCACACTCGACCCCGAAACAAGACATGGGCGCACCTGTGTGTGCGCCCAAGTCCCCGAACCCACTTGTACGCACTTGTATGTGCTCCCAAGTCAAGGAAACCCTAAAATCACCTAGGTTTGCGTGAAGTCTCTAGAAATTCATACCTACAGGAACCCTAACCCCTCCTCCACGCCAATACCCCTATAAAAACCCTCTTATACCATTTTGCAAGGGGGAGGCCACTAAAAAGAAGAAAAAGAGAAGTAAAAGGAGAGAAAAAAGAGAGAGTTCACAAGAGAGATCCTTAGATCTAGGAGAAAGGAGAAGGAAAAGAACTTTGGTTCTCCAAGATCAGCAATGGAGAAGGCCTCCCAAAGCTATGGATTTGCGCAAAGAGATTCAGTTTAGGACTTGAAGAGCGCGATTTGAATCGGTACTTCTAGATCTAGTCTCTCCATTTAATGTTTTTCATCATCAATAGTTAATAATGTGCTTAGGATCATGCATACACTACAGGTTTGCATTGATAGTTATATTTTTCTAGTAGATCTGAAAGTTAACATTCATTCATTAATACCTTGCTTAAGATCATTCTTAGTCTATAGATCTGCATCGTTTTTGGCATTCTGAGCTTGTGATTAGGATAGACTTCACCTACATTTCGTTTTCAATGGAAAAAATCTGAATCTGAAAGAGAAAAGTGCAAAAAAAAAAAAAAGGGGGACTTGGGCGCCACAGTAGGTGCGCCCAAGTCACAAGAGTTGGGTTTTGACGCCGGTTTCCATCCCGTCTGCATTTTGTCTCTCAAGTCCGGATTTCTTTCCATATAAGTTAGCATCAGGACCTCGGATCCGTGACTTTGTGTTCAAAATCACGCGAAAAGTGTTGGAAGGAAGAATCAAAAGCAAAAAAAAAAAAAGGAAGAAAACACAGAAAAATCACTTGGGCGCCCCTGCAGGTGCGCCCAAGTCCAGAGTTGGAAATTTAACTCCGATTTTCCATTTCGTGTGCATTTTGCTTCTCAGATCCGAGTCTATCCTCATATAATTTAATATCAAAGTCTTCTGATTTATAAAAACCGTTGAAAGAATTGAGAGAGGACAAAATATTATTGCTAGAAAAGAAGGAAAAGAAAAAAAAAAGATACTTGGGCGCCACTGTGGTTGCGCCCAAGTCCCTGCAAAGGGAACCACCCTCCGAAACTTAGTCCTCGTATTATTATCTTCAAATCCGAAAGATTTGATATTAATATTCAATATTAGGATCGTGCATTTAATTGCAAATTATTAGAAATTGTGTTGGAATATTGTTAAACATTATAAGTACATCACAACCCACAGGGGAAACACTTGGGCGCCACTGTGTGTGCGCCCAAGTCCCTAGATTGATCTCCGACCCACATTTGTTGCGTTTTGTGTTTCATTTAACTAGCTGTTCCATGTTTATGATCATTTCAATTGATTGCTGAACTTCCTGACTCCAATCATTAAATCATCAACACTTTAGGTTAGGTTATATCGAATAAAATACCAAAAAAAATTATAAAAATCATAAAACTCTTCCCTTCTCATCTTGCTCTTTAGTAATTAGAGAAGAGAACAAAAAAAAATAAATAAATAAATAAAAGAAATAGAAAAGCCCACAAAAAAGAAATAGAGTTGACATTAAGCAGAGGACCTTAGGTTATTGCTTAGTTTAGGTTGCATTTCTTCTGCATAAAACACCAAAAAAAATAGAAAACAGAAAAATCACAAAATTATAAAACACTTCTCCTCTCATCTTACTCTCTAGTAATTAGAAACGAAAAAAGGAAAAAAAAAGTAATAAAAAGAAGTAGTAGAATTATAAAGGTAGACAGTAAGTAGGTGGTCCTAGGTTTTTCCATTCACGCCTAAGTAAATTAATAAACTTGATCGATTCCAATTTAAAACACTTAATTAACTTAAAACCCCAAATTGAAATATCTAATTAAAATCCATAGACTTAATTAATTGATTAAATCCTTAAAACTGATTAATAACTTCTAATAAAACCCCTAATTGAACAAAACCCTAATCAACAAGTTCCAATTAAAGTCCTAATTAATAAACCTAATTAATAAGCCCTAATTTATTAAGACCATAACCAACGAGATCCAATTAACAACACTAAATTCAGACCTTAACCAAGCTTTAATCAAATCTTGATCACCAATTCCTAGTTTAAACCCTCATCAAGATGATATACCAATTAAATCCCCAAAAAAATAAAAACATCTCCCAACAGAAACTAAACTAGAATACCCGAAACTGACTAAAAAACACTCTAAAGACAACAAGCTAGTAGACTGATACTTGGGCGCCACCACAGGTGCGCCCAAGTCGCAGAACACACCTAGGTGGCCCAACAAGTACGCCCAAGTTCCTAGTCCAATCTTGAGACGCACTTCGGTTACGTTTCAACTCACGAATTCGAACCACTACCACACTTAAGATTTAGAGACTTGAAACCAACCGAGGATCCAAGATTTATTGACATAGGTCACCTGAAAATCCAAATTTAGGTGAACGAATCTAAGAAAGAACCGAAACTTGCAGACCGACCACTTGGGCACTACTGTAGGTGCACCCAAGTCACCCAGAAGCACTTAGGTGCCACCACAGGTGCGCCCAAGTCCATTTCTAGTCCTTAATATCACCAAATCCATATTCATCTCCAATCTCGACCCAAATCAACCTCTTAAAACCTTCACTTAAAAATTCCATTAATATAAACTCATTCGGAGTCTCGAACCAAAGTCAGAAGACGTAAAAGTATCAAATTGAGACTTGGGCGCCACTGCTGGTGGGCCCAAGTGCCCAGAAACACTTAGGCGCATACATATGTGCGCCCAAGTCCTCTGTCGAATCCAATTGATGAATTCTGATTGTGTTTCGAGTTCCAAACTTAAGATTATTAAAATAAAATAACTCAAAACCTAAAAAAACATCAGAACAGAAGCTTACACTTAACAAAACTCCCCGATTTCCGAAATTAACATCAATACCTCCGTCACTAGCCAAGTAACACAGGATCTGGTACTTGGGCGCCACTGCCTGTGCGCCCAAGTCACCCAGAGAACTTAGGCGCCACCACAGGTGCGCCCAAGTCTTCTGCCAGCCCCGTTTCACCGATTTCAACATTTCTTTCATCATTTGAAGTAAGACCTTCAATTCCAGAATCTTAAACAATTAAAACAGAACCTTAAAACATTCCTAATCCATCCCTAAACAGCTCTTAACCAAACCACGACTCAAAACGAACCAAAATAAACAGAATTGATTAAAACCTTACTCAACAAACTGCTTAGGCGCAGGAATTATCGAACTTAGGTTGTCCACACCCTAGGATTAGGTTGGATTCCCTCATTAGGTAGATTAGAGCATTAGACTTCGTCCCATCACTTTTTCTGTTCCTTTAGGGGATCGGGAAAACTGATGTGGACGGTCTAGGACCTTAGGTTTGAATTAATCCGATGATCAGTAATAAGGCATTAATCACGTAAATCCAAGTAAAAATTCCCTTGTTAGGCCCTTCTAGCCCCAATTTCAAAAATCCATAAAAACTACAAAACCAACAAAATAAACCCAAAAAGATTTTTCCTTTATTTCTTCTTCCACCTTAGGTGCCATATATTTAATCGAACTTAATGACAAAAGGGAATGAAGAACTGATTTTTAAAATTGAATAAATGAGAATGATGAGATGAGATGAGTGATTTCACACACATTTTTAAATAATCACGGCCCATCGGCCACCCTAAAACAAGCACTCGCCCATCGGCCACCTCTAATCAATTTCGGCCCATCGGCCACCTCCAATCAATTACGGCCCATGGGCCTTTCACTTTTGTCACTCGTGTATCGCACACGAAAAACACAGAAATCATAAGTCAAAGTTTCATTTGCAACATCATTTTGATTTGAAAAGTCAGCCTTTAAACCCTGTTTTGCCAAGGGATTAGAAGGGGGTACCCGGGAACGGGGCCGATCCTCTTCTTTAATATTTGGCACCTCCCCCTTTTATTTTATTTATTTTAATTATTTCATTTTACTTGGATATACTATCATTTTGCTATGTGAGGATTAACCTTATTTGGACTTTAACTCATAACCCTGAATTGACCCTACATTAAAGAGACCCAAATCAATGTGACAAGACAACCGTCGTGTGTTGCCGGCAGCACATTAGACGAGAAGAAGAACCCACCCACTTATTTTCTCCCACTATTTTTCTTCGGCTTCCGTCGAAGAACGGTGTTACGGCCGTTACCGTAGCTGGCGATCGTGATCCGTCGATTTTGAGGGTAATCGGAATCCTCATTTTCGATGTAAAAATTTAAATAGCATATATAGTTGAATGGCGATTTCCCTCCCCGTGGGGATCAAAATTCACATCCGACAAAACTTTGATTCTTTCCTCTTCGAACTTGATAGCTCACAGAAATGTTTACAGCTATTGCTCATATCTGGGAACGGACCATCTTTTCTCTTTGATAAGTCCGATAGGGATTTTCAAAAAAAAAAAAATCTTATTTAAAAAAAAAAGTCAGTTTTCTTTCTTTTGGATTCAGATTTGAGAAACTTTAGTTTCTTTCTTTTCGGACAATAGCTCGCGGAAATCGTTTGTAGCCAACGTTTGGATTTGAAGGGGCCATTCGCTCTCTTTGATGAGTCCATTAGAAATCTTTCAAAAAAAAAAAAAAACCGCTAAGGTTGCACCAGTTGCGTTCTTTCACCAAAGTGGATCTAAGAAAAGCCTTGTCCATAGTGTGGAGACAACTAAACTGTTCAAGGCAAGGGTCCTCCAAAGGGGTCCATTAAGTAATCCTATCCTTACATGGGGGCTAATCTATCTACTAAAGTTTCATAAGATCGAATTGGAAACCTATGTGTACCTTTAAGAAAAAAAAAACTCTCAAAAAAACTTTCAAAAAAAAATCCGTCACTTTTGGGTTCAGATTTGAGAAATTCTGGTTCCTTCCCTTTCGGATTCAGTGGTCGCAGAAATGTTTGAGCTTGCGTTCGGATTGCAATACCATTTGCTCTCCTTTATGAATTCGATCTTGACCTTTCAAAAGAAAACCCCATCCCATGTCCTTTCCAAGGATGCGATTTGCAACATTTGTGTCTAGTGGTGCTAGTACGCCCTTCTAGGTCTACTGTATTCGTGACCGACACATTTGTAACTTCAACCTTATATCATCTTACCTCGAGTGAACCTTGCTTCTCGGTAATTTGAATTAAGGTGTACAATTGTTTCTAGCGGTCACTGGAACACTCTTCCTGAGCCTACCATACTATCATTTAGAATGATTGTACCCCCTATGGCTTTTTGCCTTTTTCATCTTGCTTGGGCAAGGCCATGTCCCTTCGAGCGATTTGAAAAGACAAAACCATTGTTCCTTTCCATTTATGATCACTATATTCTTGTGATTACTAATGGATTTGGTCTTGTTTCAGAAGTTTTCCAGAACTAACAATGGCAGCTTCACTAACCATCACTTTCGATGATAACAAGTACCAGCTCATGCTTCAAGAGAAACAGAATAAGCACACTCACAAGCGCCCTACCAGTTGCCGAAGCTTCATCTCTCTCGGTAACTCTCAGAACACCAAGTCGACCACTACTCCCCGGGACCATCATCTTTGGGTCGTTGGGACCATTCCCACTTCCCGCAGAAGAAACTGCACTTGCCAAGAAGTAAAAAACTGCCCCGCAACGTGTCATAGCTATGACACCAAGGGCGAATACAAAGAAACCCAGAGCCTGGGTGGGCCCACGAAGCCTCAACCTACAAACAACCAGATCTGCTCCAAGACTTGGTCCCCAAGACCTTCACTAAAACAAAGGAGCTAGGTCCCGAACAACTGCAAAGCCAGTATACCTGGCCTCTCCCGAGGAGAACCGGTTTTATCCTCTCTCTCACATGAAAGAGGAGAACCTACCCTCCACCAAACAAATAAATCAATCCAGCATGAGCCGGCTTGCTCCTACAAGCCAAAAATCAGATCATACATCACCAGGCCTTTGCAAGAACCTGCTAAGGCCCATACCCCTGCAGCTTGTCCCTTCATCTCAACAGGGGCCGAACTAGCAAGATTCAAGGCTTCACTGTGACAGACAAAGGATCGCGTCCAGATCCTGTCCATGCCTAGTTTCAAAGAAGATAGGCTTGACTACTGCACTCGAGGGAGTACATCCTTCATTGCTAAAGTCCAGCCAGGGCTGACCGAAGCTCAGATTGCTCGTCGCATACATCGCTGCATGTCGTATCGACAAAAGAGACTAGAGAAGCAGAAGACTCAGCATCCTATCCTTCAAGTCTCCCAAAAATGGGTCGAAAAAGAAAGACCCAACCAAGTTGTTGCTGTCCATATGGTTGGTAAAACCAAAAGGCGCTAGAAATCAGCAACTAAACTTCATGTCCGACGACCGGTGACTTGCAACGTCTCCCGGACACGAAGACATCTGGAAGAATCTTCTACTCTTTCAAGTCAAGGACAACGGAGTAATCCTTCCTCAAGCTCTTCAAGAAAAAACCCCAGCTCAGTCATCCTTACTTTTGTATTGTATCTTGTATTTCTTTTAAAGAGACAAAAAAATCAAAATTCTTGTCTTTCATTATTGATGAGATTTGTAAATCGCCTTTCACGGCAAAATCGCCTTTCAACACAAACAAAACAAAATCGTCTTTCACGGCAAATAAAACAAAATCGCCTCTAATGACATTAAAAAAAAATTGTCTCTTTTCTTAAAATATGTGCAATGGAAAGTTAGAGAAAAGAGTTGATTTCCTTTCTACTTGTGAAGGTGAATCTTTGGATCACCATCTCTAAATTCCAAGTAGAATAGAAAATCTGGCATACCCGTACAAAAAATATTGATACCCGCCTTTTCTCTCCTTCCCTCCATTCGGCCTTTAAGCAGCCCCGGGGACGGATGAGAGGGGAAGGGAAGGAAACGGGTCCACCAGTCTGCACATTTTCTTCCATTTAGAAAGGATATGAGATTCAATGAAATGTCCAAATTGTTTGTGTGGGAAGTGACTAGAATGCATGGAACACCGATTTCAATTGTGTCAGATCGAGATAGTCGGTTTGTTTCCACATTTTGGCAGTCATTCCAGAATTCAATGGGTATGAGACTTCGGTTTAGTACTGCATATCATCCATAGACATACGGACAATAAGAACGAACAATTCAGACATTAGAAGATTTGCTTAGTGCCAGTGTTATGGACTTTGGTAATGATTGAGATGAGCATCTTGCGTTGTGCGAATTTGTGTACAACAACAGTTATCACTCTAGTATTGAAATGACACCATTTAAAGCTTTATATGGTAGCAAATGTAGGACTCCAATTAGATGAGAATAAGTTGGAAGAAGAAGTTTCCATAGTCCTACTATCATTGCAAAAATAGTTGAAAGAGTTCAAAAAGTACAAGACAGATTGAGAATAACCCGATCAATGTAAAAAAGTTATGCTAATAATCGTCGGCGTGATTTGGAGTTTTCCATTGATGATTGGGTATTTCTGAAGACTTCTCCAATAAAATGTACTATCCGATTTGGGCAGGAAGGTTAGCTTTCACCAAGATAGATCGGACCTTTCAAGATAAAGAGTATAATTGGAGACGTGGCTTATCGTCT
Organism: Camphora micrantha; assembly: GCA_003546025.1. Taxonomy (NCBI): domain Eukaryota; kingdom Viridiplantae; phylum Streptophyta; class Magnoliopsida; order Laurales; family Lauraceae; genus Camphora; species Camphora micrantha. The sequence goes on from QPKB01000502.1 coordinate 24,045, forward strand.
AGATCTTCCATCACAACTCTCTGGTATCCATAATGCATTTCATGTGTCAATGCTTCGAAAGTATGATGAGATTCAAGTTCAACCGAACACCACATATGTTGAGAAGTCAGTCAGGATTATTGATACCAAGGAGCAAGTTCTACGTACGAGAAAAATCAAATGGGTTAAAGTCCTTTGGGCATATCATGAACCCAATGAAGCCACATGGGAACTTGAAGAACAAATGGCTCAAAAATGTCCAGAGCTATTCGTTCAGATAATTTTATTTATTATGTTTTATTTTTGTTCATGTTTCATTCGGAGGACCGAATGATTCTAAAAGTTTAGGAGAATGTTACTCCCGTCCCGAGTTAATCAAGATTAACTCTAATTAATCGAGATTAAAGTAGATTAAAAATGAATAGTCAATTTAAATGTGATTAATAATCAAAATGGGTCAAGTTAGTTACAAGTGAATGAATTAAGCATGATGGAATATATTTGAAAGAGATTAAGTTAATTGAATTGATTTTGTATTCAATTTGATGGAATTAAGGACTTTTCCATAAATACGGGTTTTAGCGTATTTCGTCGAATGTAGTGAAATTTGATACCATCGTGTGTATCTCGACGAGTATGTCAACTTTCATAAAATACTCGATTTCATTTGACCTCAAATGAAGTAAGTGAGTCTTGGTTTGACTCAAGTTGGAAATAAAGTAAGTAAATGGGTTTAAATGCAAATTTTAGTTTATAAAAGGTTCTGAAAGAACCCAAGTTGTGTTTCAGTTGGTCATTTCCTGTAGCAAAAACTCAAACCCTTGCTCTTTTCTTTCTTCTTCATTTCTTCTCCATTAAAGTGTTTGAAAAGAAGCTATGCTATGGATTAAGTGGAAATTTGTATTGTTTTCACCTTCTTCATCAACTTGTTTGGTTCCTTTAAAGTTGGATTTGGGGAAAAACTAAGTTCTTCATCTCTTCAAGCTATCAAGTAAGTGAGCCATAGCAATTTTAGAACTTTTAAGTTCAGTTAGGTGATTAGAAGTAGTCTCTATTACTAGTAGCTTGCGAGATTTCTGTTTGCTATTAGGATTTGATTTTTGTGCTATTAGGATTAGAAAAAGGGTTTCAATTAGTGGAATTTGATTACAAATTTGGCTAACAAGAGAGGGTTTTTGTACCAAACTTCAACTAAAGGCAAGTGTAAACAGTTTATTATGATTAGATGCTAAATTATATAGATTTCATTTAATTTGTTTTTGCCGTGACCCCGGACCGGGTCGCTGACCTAATCTGGGATCGGGACTTGTTAAGATGATGAATGATTGGTAGGTAATGCCATGGAACATATATTTGTTTAGTTAACACGTGCACGAATTAAATACAAACAATACTATTCGTGCACGCGATTTCCCACAGGTGTCCGCGGTGAGGATCTCACATCAACATAATATTTTTATTTAAATGCGGAAGCGTATAGCAAATCAAATCCATAGATTCATTCCCATATAATAAGACTGATAACATATGTAAGAATAGTTGATGTCAGAGTGAGCAATGATCAGATAGCATATTTCCCAAAAGTAAATATTCAATGTTTATACAAAAGATCATTTAATTAACATTCCCATAAAATAATGGCCAACAAAGGCCAGTACAACCACATAGTTCCCAAAAGAATAGGTTATCTACAATCCCCAAAATGTGTCGTAACTCGAGGCAACCAAATGTCTAAACGAGATCGTCGACATGCCACTCAATTGGATGTTGCGGTTCATCGACCGCCTCCTCAAGCTCCGCCTCGGGATAACCGGCGTCTGGACCTAAGTACCAAGAGTGGGTTAAACATAACGGTCTAACAGGTGGGTGAAAGGATATAACAATACAATAATAAGTGAATTTACCTTGGAAAACATTTTAAACCTGTTCAAACAAAAAATTTATATGAAGGGAGTAAATCATTTATTCAAAAACACATATACAATGCAAAAGCAAGTAAGTGTACTAACGAACGAGAAACAAGCAAGATGACAACCACATGAAGCTAAGTCCTCTATTACTGAAGCGACAAGAGCATATCGAGACGTTAATCTCTATCACACATGGTGAGGAGATTCAACGAAATATACATATACATAAATTATACGGGACAAGACTACGGTAGCGAGCCGGGCATCGGGAACCACGGTAGCAAGCCGGGTATCGAGACGAGACCACGGTAATAAACCGGGTATCGGGATCTATACCGCAACTGGCGGGATGAGAGGGAAACCTCCAAGTCGGTAGATCAAACCGACAAGGCCATCCAAAGTTAGTGGTGCCGACTCATAGGTCATATGACAAAAATCGGGGCATATAATAAATACATATGATGTAATTATATAAAGGGGCGGGATAAGGTGCTCTAAGGCACAAATATCACTTCAATATTGGGTAATGCATATCCGGATTAGCAAAATGCTACAAATGTAATTTCAATGTTTTCAGGAATGACAATTCATAAATCATGGATTTTAGGGGTGCATATCAAAATTTGGGAATAGTGGAATACAATTGGACTTTCAAAATTTCGGGACAAGGATCGGGATTCAAGACTAGTTCAAGGTGAATAGGAGTCCAGTATGCCAATTTCATTTTAGACTTGGTACTCCTTGAGTTTTGGAGACATTCTGAGCTCCTTATACCTTTAGTAATTTCAAAAACTTCAATGAATCTTCGTAATGTGGTTTCTTTGTCAAACGGGCCTCATACATTGCCTAATAGATCTCCCAATACAAAGGATTTCCCAATAAACCTCTCCCAAACATTCAAACATTTCATTCTTGCTCCCAACATAACCCCAAGTGAACAGCACTCATTTCTCGAGCGGACCTGCAGTTTGCTCGCGTGATGGACTTTCTGGGAGGGTTCGGTCTAGCGGACCAGGGTTCGTTCGAGCGGACATACCCAATTTAGGTTGGCTCGAGCGAACAATCAGTTCGCTCAAGCTGACCATTCTCTTTAGGGGATTCTTGGAGAGTTCGCTCGAGCAAAGTTGGGTTAGCTCGAGGGAACTGTCTTCTGGAAGGGTTCGCTCGAGCGAGGTGTCATGATCGCTTGAGCGAACTGTCCAGAAATTGATTTCGGAGACAGTTCTGCTTCTTCCTTTCTTCTCTTCTACAATTATTTGAGTCTCCCTTTCTTTACACATTAGAGGGCACATAAACACTTCTCCATCAAATTACCATCAAAATTTCCACAAACATCCACCCAAACTCCTCCATTCTTTTCACATTCAATCACCAAGGAAATAGAAGAAACCAACATTTACAAGGATTCATTAGAGTCATTTGTAAGTGTTAAATGGAAAGACTACAAGCCAATATTTGCAAGAGTTAAACAGGTTAACAAAACTCATCCATGTGCATTTATTTCAAAATCAATGCAAGTCAAAGATAGTATGAATAGAAATAACCAAGTCAACCACATTTCTCATAAAAACCATTTAATGCTCATAATATCAATTCATCCACTTGCCTTGCGTGGGTCTCTAAATAAGCAAATCAAGCTCTAAACACTCTTTCTCAAAGTCAACCTACAACACAACCAAGAAAACCCTAAAATGGTCAAAACCAAAGGACAAGGAGAGAAAGCTTCCAATAATGAAAATTGAGCTTCTCTAAGGTTAGAAGAAAACATATCTAGAAGATTGGAGAAGATTACAAGGAAGTTCTTCAAATAGGCAAGATGAGCTTTAAGGAGATCTTGGGATGGATGACTTCCTCCACAGATGGTATCACAAGAAAGCTCTCGAGGAGAGGAAAAAGAAGACAGCCTCCATTTAATTTGCTATTGGTGTAAGATTTGGTAATGATTTGGAGACGGGAGAGCAAGGAGAAGAAGAGAAAGAAGAAACCCTAGCTTGGGTTGGATTTGTGCTGGAAAAAGGAAGAAGAGAAGGAGGGTTCTCCTTTTATAACATGTGAGATGGGCTTCACCACTTGAAATTCTTGTGAGGCTAAAAACATGCTTTTCAGGACATCGGATGAGTTCGATGAAGAAGGGAAAAACGATCGCCGAATTATCTAGTTTTTAAAAAGTATAAATTTCATGGGTTTTGGGGATAACAAATTTCGTGTCCAAATTTGGTGTGAAAAGACTATTTTGTCCTCACTGTAGGGAAAATCGGGTTTTGGGGTTTAGAGCGGGCACGAGACCAACATGAAAGTTGTAGAGCTTAACGAAATGAGTAAAATGGGATTGAAATACAATTTATTGGAGTCTCAAGTAATTCCCCAACTATTCGCAAAGTCGTAAAAGGAACCCCCAGAGGGTCCCATCAATTACAAAGGCCCTCAAAATTTCCAAAAGCTATAATAAAACTACTATATTCCCAACTTAACCAAAATTCACTAATCATGCTTAGAACTAACGCACGACTTAATTAATAGTAATTGAGGTTACTCGGGTCGGGGTCTTACAGTTATAGTTATGAATTCAACCCTATTATGTTAAAATTTAATCATGTGAATGGGTTGATTGATTAAATGAATGTTTGGGAGAGGGTACATGTGAATGAAATGATATTGAGGAGAGGACAGGAGGTCCTATGTTGTGTGCAGTTTGAATGGAATGAAATAGGGAGAGAAAGAAATCAATTTTTCTAGATCTTTAGTCATCATATTAAGTTTTTCAAATCTGTAGCATAATTCAAGATAGATGAAGTGATGTTTATAGATGATGGCAGGAGCTCCTTCCAGCAGGTTTATCAGACTTAATTAGGCACGTTGTTATTCTGATTTTGTGCCTTAACTGTTGGCAAAATTTGAGACCACTTTTCTTTTTATCCAATAATTTCTAGTGATATGTCAAACATAGGCTCATGCATAGAGAGAAGCTAACCCTACACAGGAAAAAACCACA
>QPKB01000503.1:0-28923 GCA_003546025.1 Camphora micrantha
ATCCCCTGAAATATCAACTCTGCTTGCTCTCCTTGCAATCTGAAGGTTATGATTTTACTGAAACAATCCATGGTGGCATGATATGCTTCTAACCAATCCATGCCTAAAATGATGTGAAAATCATGCATGTCTAGAATAATAAGATTGGCTGGTAAACTGACATCTCCTAACAACACTGGACAGTTAGGGTAATAGGTTCTACACTCAACCTGTCTACCCACTGGTGTTGTAACAAGCAAGATATAATCCAATTGACTGTGTGGTGCATCAATCATCTTAACAAACATAGGAGATATAAATGAATGTGTTGATCCAGGATCAAATAAAATCTGTGCTTCTACTCCACAAACAAGAAGTTTACCTTCTACGACATCTCCTGCAGCTTCAGCATCTGCACGGTTGAGGTTGTAAAGACGTCCTTGTTGCTGTGGCCTGTTCGGAGCCTGATTCTGCCTGCCCTGGACATTTCTATTCTGCTGAGGTGGACGCACATTCTGATTCTGCCTTACTTGCTGCTGTTGCTGAGGTGGTCTGACTTGATTCTGATGTGGTGCCTGATTCTGAGGAGGTGCTTGCCTCTGTTGCTGGTTTCTGTACTGCTGATTTTAAAGCCGTGGGCAATCTTTAATGGCATGGTTCATTGCCCCACACTTGAAGCAAGCTCCCGTGGCCTTACGACATTCATGGGTCTGGTGGTTCTTGCCACAATGAGCACAATCTTGGGCCACTATATTCTGCTCTTGCTTTGGCTTCTTGTTATGGTGCTGAGATCTCTGATTTTGCTGCTGGTAGTGCTGCTTCCTGTCTTGTATGATCATGTTATTGATATCTTCAAACTGGTATGCCCTCTTTACAGCCTCATCAAACGTAACTGGTGGAACTACCCCAATGGTATCTCTCATGATAATGGGATTTAGTCCCTCCAAGAACTTATTGATCTTTTTCTGCTCCGTATCAATAAGCTCTGTAGCATACCTAGCAAGCCTCTCAAACTTAGTAACATACTCCAACACGGTCAAGTTGCCTTGTCTGAGTTGCTGAAACTCAATGGCCTTCTGTCTCTTGATGTGTGAAGGAATATACTTGTCCCGAAATTGGGTTTTGAAGGCTGCCCATGCCTCCTCATTTGCCATGGCCATGTAGGGTTCTTTCACTATTTGCCACCATTGGTCTGCTAGCCCATAGAATAAAGAAGCTGTAAGGTTCACTTTCTGTCTGCCTGTGCAAGTGAAGACATCGAAGATTTTCTCTGTATTAGACAACCAGTCATCAGCTACAAGTGGGTTCTCTTGGCCCGAGAACTCTTTGGGTGCTCTTTTCCTAAACCTCTCAAACAATAGGTTGGGATCATGCTCCCTATTGTTTATAACAATATTGGGAGCTACCGGTGGAGCCTCTTGTCTATTCTGGAGAACCTCCGGAAGTTGCCTCTGCACCTGTGCCATCTCAGCATCCTTTTTAGCCATTTGTTCTTGAAATCTGTTTTGGGCTTCATTTGCTTGTCTCTGTTGTGCCAACATAGCCTGCATGAGCTCTTGAAACTGATTTGCTGTAGGAATGGCAGTTTGATCATTCTCATTTTGGTTACTAGCAGAAGCATTGTTCGGTAGAACTCTTCTAGGAGGCATTGCTGTAAAACAAAATGTTAGTACACAATAAATATAGTCAAATGGTTTCCTAGACGTCACACTAAGCAATTCTAACGAATTCACGAACTCTCACCACGATCCTAAGATCTTTCTAGTTTCTTTTAAGTGCCTGAAACAAGTCCCGCTCTGATACCAGTCTTGTCGCGACCCTGAACCGAGGAGGCCACGGCAGATGATGATGATAGTGAGATTATTTGAAAGATGATTACACCTCCCACAGGTTCCCGCGGTGAGGGTTCCAAAACAAACACGCATGGAACAACCAACTCACACGATTAAGTATGCGGAAGCGCGTGGCAAATCACATCTTAACAAGTCATGACAGAATATAGACATAATGTCACCAAGACTAAATATCAGAATGAAAACATAACGAGGCATTCCCATAATACTTCAAGTTGTAAAGTTAACAAAGTATATTAAGTTATTACACTTCCCAAAATAAGAGGCCAACAAAGGCCAATACAATACCAAAAGTATATAAAAACCCAAGAGGTGATCCATCGAAACTCATGACCCATCCAAACGTCTACATGACGTCGTCGGGTTGCCACTCACGTGCTAAGGCAGGCCCAACGGCCTCCTCCTCGCACTCCGCCTCAAAGGGAGGGTCTCCTGCACCTGGTCACCAAAATACAAGCATCAAACACGACGGTTTGGCAAGAAATCATTTTAAGTGAAAGCATGTAAAACAAGGTTTAATCGAGAATATACTGAAATACTTTACTGAACGTAAAACAATACTTACAAAACACTTTTCTAAATCGAAGACAAACTAACATGAATGCATAACATATATATCATGAATAGTAAATCCACAAAGAGCCCATCCTTTCTCTATCATTTATAAATGAAAAGAGTAAGCACGCACGACAAGCACGAATATACATAATATAGCACGACACGATTCCCACAAAAACGGGATTCCGGCCGCGGAACCGGACACGCACGATGTGTAATAAATACACTACTAATCTGCAGTTAGTTCACATGTTTAAGGACCCCCAGACAGTGGATCAGACTGAAAGGGCAGTCCAAGCTCTGTGGTGTTCACTTGAGTTCATGAATGCACAAAACACGCTAAACAGGATTCAAACATATCGAAAATAAAAGGGGAAATCACTTGTCACGACAAGACGAGGCACGACTAGCAAAATGCATAATATATATGCTCACAACTTAGAGAAGTGATCCCCATTTAAATACTTGAAACACATCTTAGAACGAGCTTGCAAACTTGATTTCAAAACGAGTACACGATGTAACTTGCGGTCTTAAATCAACGCTTAAAACACGATAATTTTATTAAGTACATACTTAGGCTATTCATTGACCATTGGTTGATTGGAACTCTATGTTTAAAATACAAGGATTGGTGTCCCCGAAGTTAGTGCATAGCATGGAGTTCCATTCACACAATGTCTATTTAAAGTCCTTAATATAGCCTAGTTTTCAAATTTTAAAAGAAAACGCAAATGGGCAAAAATCTGCATAAACAGTAAAAATCTCAGTGTGCCCGGTCGACCGCGCCCTTGGCCGGTCGACCGCGTCCACTGTGAGCCAGGTCGACCGGCCAAGTCCCGGTCGACTCAAAGTTGTAACTTTTATTCAATGTTCAGTGTTTTGGTCAGGTTCCAGAGAACCTGACCCTGTGTCGCCGGTCGACCGCGTGAACTGCGAAAACAGTAAATCCCGCAGTTCAGCAGGTCAGCCAACTGGGACAAAATCCAGTGTCCCCGGTCGACCGCGCCCCTTGGCCGGTCGACCGCGCACACTTCGGAAATCAGAACCAAGTTCAGATTTCTGCAGTGCACTGGTCCTTCTTTCATTCCTTTCTTTTCTACAATCTTTCCAACCTAATTAGCAAACTAAATACATGAATGAAACATGCTATCAAGGCTCATATTGGTACATTATTTCAAACTTAAATCAAGTAATAAACCTAGAATCCATTTCATAAACCTTCAAACCCTTTCTTGTCAAAACAAATCCAAACTTAAACCAAAACAAGACTCATTTCAAAAATATGAAATCTGAAAGTTTGGAAAGCTATTAGACATGCTTGCATTATCTAAAATAAGATCACAATCATGAAAACCTAATAAATCAAAACATTAATACCAAATACAAATCCAAGAACACACATGCACAACAACTTAAATAGATCACTTGCAATATCTAGTTTCCAAAAAGTATATTTTTGACATAGTTTTGGGATCTCGAAAATCATGTCCAGATTTGAGTGTGAAAAGGCTATTTTACCCTTTTGGCCAAAACTTGAGTTTCTGGGCTTCAAACACAAATGAGTTAAACACGAAAGTTGTACATAATCATAAAACCAATCAAATGAAATGAAAATCACGATTAACACAAAACCAAACACAATCTTCCCACGCTTGCACGTACACCCAGGCCTTCCTGAGTGAGCCTAATAAACACTAAACGTTCTCGAACTCCCCCAAAGCTATATAACCATGACTAAAACTAATCACATTCTAACCCACGATAACTAAACTCAAATCAAGACTAAGCACACACTAAGCAAACACTATTGGGTTAATCCTGGGTTGGGGTTTGACACGAAGGTTGTAGATAACAACAAAATTGTTTGAAAGAAATCAAAACCACAATAAAATAAAAATACCAGAATTATCCTCTCATGCTTACACGTGCACTTAGGGCCTCCCTGAGCATGTTTGACTAACACTAAATGCTCTCAAAATTCTCAAAGCTATGTTCAAGATTAAAACCAAATCTTATTATAACCCAACGATTACTAAACCCACTTAAGACTAAGAACTCACTTAATTAAAGCTAATCGGGCTAATCTGGGTTGGTGTCTGACACTGCCAATTGGCTCATCGGGTTGTTCAATCACCTTGAGTGGATCTTGGCCAGGAATTCTATGTCCAACGTCCTCTTCGTCCGAACCCCTACTTGCTTGAACCCCATTTCCCTTAGAGATTTTATATAATTCCACACACTGTGCTTCTACTCTAGGACTGACCGTTGGATCCTCGAGGAAAAAAAACATCTCGGCATTCCATGATTATCCTAATATCATGATCATACACACGATATCCTTTAGAATGTAATGGGTAGCCAATGAAAGAACAACTTTTTTCTTTTTTTCTTGCAGTTTATGTCTTTCCTGTGGTGGTAGCTGGACATGTACAAGCCAGCCCCAAACTCTCACATGTTCTAATTTTGGTTTGGCGCCAGTCTATAATTCATACGGGTCTTGGACACACTTTTGGAGGGTACTATGTTCAAGATATATTGTACCGTTTTTTATGCTTCTCTCCACAAATACAGTTGAAGCCTCGTGTGGCTAATCATTGACCTTACCATATCCATTAAGGTTCTATTCTTCCTCTCAGCCACGCCATTTTGTCGTGGGGTATATGGAATCGAATATTCATGAATGATTCCCTTACGTGCACAATATTCTTTAAATAGTGCTGAGGTATATTCACCCCCCCTATTTGATCTAATCCGTTTTATTTTCTTGCCCTTTTGATTTTGGACCTTAGCAGCATATATTTGAAACATTTTTAACGCCTCATGTTTATGTTTAATCAGGTACATATAGCCATATTTGTTGTAGTCATTAATAAATGTGACAAAATAGTCATCCCCCGTTCTATTTTGGATATTCAATTGTCCACAAATATCAAAATGAATTATGGTTAATATTTCTGAACTTCTAGTTCCTTTTGGGAATGATTTCTTGACCATTTTTCTACTTAGACATGGTTCACATGTAGGGTACTCCACTTTACTTAAATCTGGTAAGAGTCCATCCCTAAGCATTCTATTTATTCTTTTTTTGTTAATATGCCCTAATCGCATATGCCATAACATTACCAAACCATCCATGCACACATTCACACACAGAGAATAATGGGAACTAGATTTTATTTCATCATTAAGAGTGTCTAGCAAATACAATTTATCAGAAAGAAAACCATAATTCATTCTGATATTTGCGAACCATTGAATGTCTAAAAAGATATAATTTATCAGTGAACCGGGAAAATATTTATACCTCACTGTGGACTTCAGTCCTTATGGGACTATGATTTGGGGCCACATGTACTTATGGAAAAAATGTAATTTCGGAATAGGGGCATGACACTCCCAATTAGTGTCGTCCTCTTCCTGTCCGTTATCTTCTAGATTTGTTCCACTTCTGCTGCCTTCAGACCTAAAGAACGTGTATTGGCATAGATTAAAGAGATAGTCCAGGGAAAAGAGCTACCCCTAATTCTTTGAACAACCGATTGGTCGTCCTCATGGTCAGTTTCAACATTACCATTTGAAGTCCTTCGGAACTTGAGTTAGAGTTGGGTCCTTGAACTTGAGCCCTAGTCATACGCCTAGTAACTCGACACAGAGGCCCTTGCTTGATCATATTTGTAGGGGCCATGTTAGGATCTGTCACTTTAGACACTCCTTTTTGAGTGATTTTACATTGAGCAGTTTTCTTTGTTTGTCTCTGGTGGTAGACGAGAGCTTTCTTCTTAATCTGGGTAACAAGACTTGCTGTAAGAGTTTAGTAGCTGAATTTTTGTTTGTACACTCCTTTTATTTCGTGAACTAGAAAAGAGAGGATGTCAACATCATCCTCTGTGAAGCTTTTCATGAGCTTTTGATGCCTTCTTCAAACGAAGATGGTTTTTGAATTGGACCAACTCAACTGCATTTTTGACAAATGTTCATGTTGTTGGCTTGTGAATTGTGATTCTTTAAGCGGAATAGCTTTTGGTCCAGATCCTGCATTTACTTTTTGGATGGGACATGTGGAGGTCCCATTCATCTAATTGGAACCTAACATTGTGACACATTTATGGGTTTTCATATGGGCGCCAACATATTTTAGAATGGGTACCTATCTATTTAATTGAATGAATAGGTATCCTGTTTTTTAAGTGAAGGGACACTAATTTGAGTGTAGCAATTTTAGCGGGACCCATCAGCATAAACTATCACTGATTATATTTTGGAATTCTAGGCCTATAAAAATTTGGGAAATTCTATATGCAACCCTATTTTTGCTGAGCACACCCACCTTTGGAAGAAAAAAAAATTACACATGAAGAAGGAATGTGGGTGTGCTCAGCAAAAATGATGGGTACATATAGAATTTCCATAAAAAATTATTGGGGCCAGAGTTTCGACTTTATACTTGATGTTGTTGGACTCAGGCCAATGGACCTTGGTGAGTTAATGGGCCTAGACCCACTCCCAAAATTTATTTGAAATGTCATCATTTCTTTTGTTTTTTTGTTTTTTTAATGTCAACACACTAATCATAAATATCATGATTATTTTGTAGGAAATTTTTGTACAGTAACCTAAAGTCTTCGATTCCTCCCCCTTCTTACAAAAGTTGGCTATATTACCTAGACGTTCTCCGTACCGTCCTTACCACTGTTCTAGCCAAAAAAGTGTTTTTTTATTTGCGATATCACAACGAATGTCGCGATATCACAATTTATATTGCGATACCGCAAGTTTTTTAAGTTGTGATAACGCAATATATGTTGCAATATAGCAATTTATATTGCGATAGCGCAACTCGAAAAACCCTTTTCACCTTTATCCCTCCCTCTTTCGACTATTTATCATTTTCACATGCGGTAACAATCTCCCCCAGCCGTTTTCACCATCATCCTCCCTCTCCAGCCTATTTGTAAATACGCAGGGCACCCAACGTTTAACATCGACGAAGAATCATCGTCTACATCGACTAGGGACTGTGGCCACCATTGTTTTGCAATCTGGGCGTTCAGGAGGCTAGTGTGGTTGCAGTCGCCCCTGCTGAACCTGGTAATCCTTCTTCCATCTCTTTTAGCAAGTTCTGGTCTTTTATTTCCTTTGTTTTGATCAAGCATCTGCTATTGGAGTCTGGTGTGACCCATCTTCAGAAAGCATGTCCTTTGCACTAGGTTTTACACATGTCATTTTGGGTGTGCCTTAATTTGCAGTTGGTTGGAACGTTTTGGTGAAAATGCCAATGATACATCCATTTTCTGAGTCGAGCGTTATAAGTGGCTGGAGCAGGTAGGTTTCCACAGATGTTTTTTCTAAGATAGAATCTGATAACAATGAGGATGCTTGATGTAAAAAAGAAGCAGACTCAGCTGAATTTTAAGCTTTTATTATTTTATTTTTTCAATTATGATAATTAATTTTTTTCATATTTTTCTTTTGTCTTGGCAAAACTAAAGCATGAATGCAGACTAGATGCTTCTCACTTTCTTCAGTCATCACAAATTATAATTGCTTTGGATTTGATGTTGATTGTTCATTTAAGGTCGCTCTTTGTCAAATAGTGTTATAAATTTAGGCATTAGAGACAATTGTGCCGATGCATTAAATCAGCTTGGCTTTGAGTTTGAGGTGGTGGCTGAACAGGTTTGAGATATGATTCTTTATGTTTGAATTCTATAATGTTTTCCTCTTTCCTTATTATGGGATATGGTCTAGATATTTAATGTTATTGTGTATGTTCTCCTAATTGCTAAGCCACACACACACACCCCTATGAAAACATTGCCTTTCTGTTGTGCTCTGTTGTCATGCCCTCTTGATTTTGGATACAATAGGCTATTAGGAAGCGGAAGACAAATCTACTCATCACGGATGACCAATCCAAGCCCTTCTTTGATGCAGAATTAAACTTTTAACCATCAGTTCAGGCTTCCTTGGCTAGATAAACCATATGCGTCATCCCTTAGAGGCCTGTGGAGTCATCACCAAAAGTTTGTATGATATAATATACATAGCAATCATATCTAAATGAGATTGAACCAGTTTTTTATTCATTTTATTTTGTTGAAATTAGTAGGCCAATCAATAATTTGGGATATAAAAACTTGATCAATGTGTTGCGACACATGCAAAGGTAATATTTTTTCAGACAAGATTTTAATTTATATTTATTTTTACAAATAAATTCACAAGTCATGGAGCTCCACCCCAGTGTTTGTCTAGGGTTCAAAAAAACATCTAAAGTCATGACTATGACATTAAAATTAGTGTTGATGGTTTACAACTAACACTCATAGTAGAGTAGCATTGTGCAGTTAAATTTCCACAGACATGCCCAGGGATACATCCCTAGGTCCTCAAGTTAAAGTATGACTCCCCCTAACTTGTAGCCCAACATAGATGTTTTGATGTTAGATGGTCACATATGTCTTTAACTATTGTCCAAGCAAGTTGCAAAGTCAGGCTTCAAACATGCCATGCCCCCCCCCCCCCCCCAAAAAAAAAAAAAAAAAAAAATGGCCATTCCAATTTTGTGGAACAACAGAGCAGGGTACAGTTGTAAGATCTTAACCGTTCATCTAATGAATATCACCATTTGTTGATAACTATTAAAGAATCTAAACCATTTAATTGTTTACTTACTTATATATAACATTAAAAAAAATCATTAGCAGTTTAAGATAATGATCTAAACGATGTCTGTAATGCCACAATAACAGGAAAAGGTTAAAAAAATCTATGGACATTCTGAGTTTGTGCTGGGATCCACCATAGGACGGGATGAACAAGACATCCCACATTATTTTTTGCAACTAGACGTCCAAGCCAAATTCAGTTGTTGGTAATTCATGATATGAGAACAAGGGGATTTTTTGAATATATCAACAACGAGATGTTCATCAAAAAGTCCCAAAAGAAGAAAAAAGTTTATATAAAATGTTTATCACTGTTAATATTTAACATGTTCATCACTGTTATTTTTTCTTACATGTTCATTGTGAGACCTCGTCCCGAGAGTCTATGATTAGTGTTACTCTTACTGTGGATTAGTTTCTCTAAGTGGGATTAGTGTTTGTTTGGTTGACTTTGTGAACTAGGATGGCTTTTTCATTAGCTTTGGGAATTTTGAGTGCTTTCTTGATTTAGTGGGACCCTTTGGGGGTTTCTTTTAGTGACTTTGCGTATGAATGGAGGATTATTCAAGATTCCAATAATTCTTATTTTAACCTCATTTTACTTATCTCGTTAATCTCTACTAGTTTCATGTGGATTTCGTCCTCGTTTGAGACCCCAAAACCCTACTTTTCTAATGTTAGGGGCAAAACAGCCTTTTTACACCAAAATCTGGGCACTATTTTCAATATCTTCAGAACCCACAAAATATATACTTTTTGAAAACTAGATTTTTCGATGATCATTTCTTCCTTCTTCATCAAACTCATCCTAGGTCCCGAAAAGCATTTTTTCAGCCCGACAAGAGTTTCTAGTAGTGGAACCCACCCTCTCATGCTATAAAAGGAAAACCCATTCCACTTTCCCCTCTTTCTTGGCTCAAAAACATGGGAGAGGAGTGGTTGGAGCTGCGTAGGGTTTCTTCTTGCCATTTCTTCTTCTTCTTCTTGCTTCTTCATCTCCCTTCCACACCAATCTTGCATCAATCAAGAAATGGGTTTCATCTTCTTCCTCCTCACCCTACAAGCTCTCCATTGATACCCTTGGAAGAGAAATCCATCAACATTGAGGCTTTCTTTGAACTAACTCTTTTCATTTGAAAGTCATCCAAGTAAGCAATCATCTCCATCTTCTAAATTTGTGTTCTTGTAACCCAAGAGAAGCTCCATCTCCATTATTGGAAGCTCTCTCTTTCTATTTCATTGTTTTGACCATTTAGGGTCCTTATGGGTTCTTGTTTTGTGGTTTTTGTATGGCTTGGAGACCTTTGGCTTGTAAGTGAGCTTAGGAGCTTGTTTAGCTATCTTGGAGGCCAAGGCAAGTGGATGAATGGATTGTTTTGATTATTGGCACGTTTTGTGAGAAAAGCTTGATTTCATTAATGGTTTTGATGATTTTAATACTTGTCTTTTTCTATGATTAATATTGATTTTGAATGTACTTATCGATGAGTCTATTTCTCTCTTGTTCATACCTTGGAAATGTATGTATTATGTTGTCAAAGTTCCAAATGGTCTTCATATAAGATGGGTTTTCCCTATCTTGAGATTGTTGTGAATGGAAAGGATAGTAAGGGAGAAATTTGAAATGAAGAAAATGGAAGCGTTGAATGATGAATTGGAGGAGCTTTTGAGCTCATTTTATTGCAGAGAATGAAGAAGATTATAGGAGAAATGTTTTGCAGGAAAAAGGAGCTGAAATCAGTTCAAAACTGAACCACCCGCTGACTGGGCGGTCAGCAGGCGGGCCGACTAGTCATCGACTTGGTAACCGCACAGGGTCGGTCGCCATATCAGTAAGGAAGAAATTATGTTCCTGAAGGGGCAATCGTCAGGCGATCACCAGTCGGCTAACTGACCTGGCCCAGGCGGCTAGTTGCCTGTTGACCGACAGGTGACTGACCTCCCAGGAATTTTTGAAAATTGAGAAGGAAGAAAAGTACTGTTTTGAACCATATGTTTATGAAATGGTTAGGAAGGACTATTTTGGGAATTCAAGGGAGAAAATCTTGTCCCGGAAATACGTTGAGGACTCTCGAATTATCAATGTGAATAGGATGTCCAGAGTGTCTTCCAATCTCAAAGAGTACCAAATTTATATTGAATTCAACATACGGGAATCCTCTTCACATTGGTTTAAATCTTGAACCCCGATACCCGACCTGGAAGATTTTTAAATTTAATTATGTTCTATTTTCCCGAAATTCATGATCTATGATTTATTATTCCCAAAACACTGAAATTACAATTGTAGCATTTTGCTAGTCCCGATATGCACTTCTTGTTTAAAATGATATTTGTGCCTTTGACCACCCCGTCCCGCCCGTTTATATAAGTGCATTATATGTATTAAGTACTTGTTTCGATTTCTATTATTTGCCCTTTGAATCGGCACCACTAAGCTTGGATAACCTTGTTGGTTTGATCCACCTACTTGGAGATCTCTCTCCCGTTCTGTCGCGACCCCGGACAGGGTCCCACGAGCCTGATCCGGGATCGGGACGCTATCTAATGGAAGTGGATAAATGAATGAATGATACAATCCATGTCAACACTAAGAATTAATTTAAATCAAAACGTATACGAGTCCATCAAGGATGCCACTCGTACACGCGATTTCCCACAGGTGTCCGCGGTGAGGGTATCACATCAACATGAACATTTCTTTCAATGTGCGGAAGCGTGTAGCAAATCTAATTCATACATTCATGTCCAAGATGGCAAGATTAAACATATTCAATACTAGTATCAAATGAGCAATGATCAATGGCTAATTTCCAAAAGTAAGTTAAGGTTTATAACAAAATCATTTAATTACAACTCCCCAAAAATTAGAGGCCAACAAAGTCCAATAAAACAAAGTATCAAGTTCCCAAAGGTAATTGGTTAATTTCTATTCCAAAATATTACGCAGCTCAAGCACCCGAATGTCTAGACGACATCATCGGCGTGCCACTCGACTAAACGTTGCGGTTCTCCAACTGTCTCCTCATGCTCCTCCTCGGGAAAGCCGACAACGGGACCTGAGTACCAAAACAAGGGTCAAACACGAAGGTTTGGCAAATGGGTGAAAAGATAAAACAACAATTGAAATTACCTTGGAGAACATTTAAACCTGTTAAACAATAAATCTTCATAAAAACAGGACGATCATTTATTTGAAACATAAATGCAATATAAAACATGCAAGGTATCCAAGGAAACGAGAAACAACAAGATGGCAACCACACGGAGCTAAGTCCTCTATCACTGAAGTGACATGAGCAAATCGGGAGGTTGATCTCAGTCACCGAAGTGAGAAGATACAACACAAGTAACATATACAAATATATAATAAATACGGGACATGACCACGGTAGCGAGCCGGGCATCGGGAACCACATTAGCAATTTGCGGCATCGGGACAATACCATGGTAATAACCAGGTAACGGGATCCAAACTGCAGCTGGCGGGACGGGAGGGGGATTTCCAAGTCGGTGGATCAGACCGGCATGGTTATCCAAGCTTAGTGGTGCCGACTCATAGGCCAAATATCTTAAATCAATACATGTACAAAATTTCGTATGATGCACTTATATAAATGGGCGGGACGGGATGTTCAAAGGCACAAATATCATTTTAAACGGGAAGTGCATATCGGGATTAGCAAAATGCTACAATTGCAATTTCAGTATTTTCGGGAATGGTAAATCATAATTTAAGAGGTTCGGGACAAATATTGAGATTTGCAATTCAATCAAAGTGAATAAAGGTCCCGTATGTCCTATACAATAAGAATTGGCACTCCTTGAGTTTGGTGACATCCCGGGTTCTTTATACACCTTAGGATTTTCAAAACTTAAATGAAAACTAGTGATTTGATTTCTCTTTTCAAATGGGTGCTACACAATGGTTACTAATTTTCCCATTACAATAAGGTTCCCAACAATGCCTCTCAATCAAATAAACACTTCATTTTTTCTCACAGATTAGTCCCAAGTGAACAGTGCTTATCGCTCGAGCGGACAGGAAGTTTGCTCGAGCGATGAGCTCTCTGGAATAGTTTCCTAGGGAGTTCGCTCGAGCGGATAACGGGTTCGCTCGAGGAACATGTTGGCTCGAGCGAATAATTGGTTTGCTCGAACTAACAATTTCTATGACGCTCTGATAAGATTTCCAGGAGAGTTTGCTCGAGCGGACAACGGGTTCGCTCGAGTGAACCTGTTGGCTCAAGCGAACAATTAGTTCGCTCGAACTAACAAGGTTCTGTGATGAACCTGATAAAATTCTAGGAGGGTTCGCTCGAGCGAACTGTCTACTAGAATGGTTCGGAACCTATTCTGGACACTTCGCTCGAGCGACCACCAGTTCGCTCGATCAAACTGCCCAGAAATGGGTTCCGAGACAGTTCTGCTCCCTTCCATTTCCACTTCTTACAACTCACATAAGCCAATTTCCACTCCAACATAAGAGGCTCCATTACTCCTTTCTATCAAAAATCAAAATCCACATCCACACTCCCATAATCATCAAATCAAGCAATCATCTCCCCCATCACATTCAACCACAAAGGATAAGAGAAAAATCATATCATAAGGGTTCATTTAAACTACAATCAAGTAATAAATGCAAACCTCCAACCACATTTCCAAAACCATTTAATGGACTAATAAAAATCATCAATGCGCTTTTAATTCAAATCAATGCAAATCAATAATAGAGTCAAATCATCAATACATTTCACCCAAAATCATTAAAAGCTCAAAATAACCATTCATCCACTTACCTCAAGTCCAAGCTAAGCAAAAAGGCCTTCTAGTCACTCTCTCTCAAGCTCAAAATCCACAATCTCTACAAAACCCCCAAAACAAACCCTAAAATGGGTCAACAAAGAAATAGGAAGAGGGAGCTTCCAATATTGAAAATGGAGCTCCTTAAGGGCAAGAAGAATACATGTCTAAGAGATTAGGAATAAAACTTAGTTGTAGAGTCTCCAAATGGAGAGAGTTAGCTCAAAGGGGATCTTGGAGATGGAGATTTTCTTTGACAATGGTATCAATGGAGAGCCTTGAAGGAGAGGAAGAGAATGGTGATCTCCATTATGATGTTGGTGCAAGCTTGGTGGTGTTGTGATGATGAAAAAAGCAAGAAGAAGAAGAACAACAACAACAAGGAAAACCCTAGGCTAAAGAGAGTTGCTGGAAAAAGAGAAAGAAGAAGAGGTGGGTGCTTATATGGCATTTGCAAGTGGGCTACATCCCTTAGGAAACTTGGAAGGCTGAAATAGTAGTTTTCGGGACCTCGGATGAAATCGACGAAGAAGGAAGAATTGATCGTCCAAATTTCTAGTTTCCAAAAAGTATTGTTTCGCGGGTTTTGGGAATATCAAATATTTGGTCCAGATTTAGTGTAAAAAGTCTGTTTTGCCCTCGATGCAATGGAAGTCGGGTTTCGGGATTCGGGACGGGAACAAGATTAACACGAGAGATCGACGAGATTAATAAAACGGGATAAAAACACAAATCCAAAAAATCTCAATCAATCCTCCAAGTACGCGCAAAGTCATAAAAAGGAATATCCAAAGGGCCCCACTAATCACAAAGGCACTCAAAATCCCCCAAAGCTATAACAAAGCTATTCTAAACCCAATCTAAACCAAAACATACTAAACACACTTAGAACTAACACACAACTCAATCGCCACTAATCGAGGTCACTCGGGTCGGGGTCTTACATCCTCCACCCATAGGGATATTTGGTCCACCAAATAAAATACAAAACTCACCTTGGGGAGAAGATGTGGATACTTCTTCTGCACTTGGTCTCGCAACTCCCATGTCGCCTCTTCCGGTCCATGATTCTCCCAAAGCACTTTTACCCACTAAATAGTACGCATCCTCAATTCTTGCTCATTTGTATCAATGATCTGAATAGGCTTCTCGACATAGGTAGCATCTTCTCTGATTTCCAACGGTTCATGCCGTAGCACATGTGAAAGATCGGGAACATAATTCTTCAACATAGACACATGAAAAATATTGTGTACGCCAGATAGCTCGGGTGGTAAGTGTAAGACCCCGACCCGAGTGACCCCGATTAGCGTTGATTAAGTTGTGTTTTAGTTCTAAGAGTGTTTAGTGTGTTTTGGTTTAGATTGGGTTTAGAATAGCTTTGACATAACTTTGGGGAATTTTGAGTGCCTTTTGTGAATAGTGAGGCCCTTTGGGGGTTCCTTTTTATGACTTGCGTGTACTTGGGGGATTAATTGAGATTCTTTGGATCTGGGTTTTTATTCCGTTTTATTAATCTCGTTGATCTCTACAACTTTCATGTTGACCCCGTTCCCGTCTCGAATCTCGAAACCCGACTTCCATTGCATTGAGGGCAAAACAGTCTTTTTACACTAAATCTGGACCAAATATTTGATATTCCCGAAACCCGCGGAACATATGCTTTTTGGAAACTAGAAATTTCGACGATCATTTCTTCCTTCTTTGTCGACTTCATCCGAGATCCCGAAAACTACTATTTTAGCCTTTCAAGTTTCCTAAGGGGTGGAGTCCACTCTCCGCTTCTATATAAGCACCCACCTTTCTTCCTTTCCCTTTTTCCAGTAACTTTCTTGCCTAGGGTTTGTTTTTCCTTGTTCTTCTTCTTTTCCTTGCTTTTCCATCTCTAATCACCACCCACCTTGCATCATTTGGGAAATGGATGTGAACTTCTTCTTCCTCTCCTTCAAGGCTTTCCATTGATACCATTGTTGAAGAAAACCTCCCATTCCAAGACTTGTTTTGAGCTAAGACTTGTCATTGGAGGACCTTCCAAATAAGCCCTCTCACTAATCTCTTAGATTTGAGTTCTTATGATCTTAGAGGAGCTCCACTTCCATTATTGAGAGCTCTCTTCCTATTTCTTTGTTTGACCCACTTTAGGGTTTGTTTGGGGGTTTTGTAGAGATTGTGGATTTTGTGCTTGAGAGGGTGTTTAGAGGATCTTTGCTTAGCTTTGGACTTGAGGCAAGTGGATGAATGGTTATTTTGAGCTTTTAATGATTTTGGTGAAATGTATTGATGATTTTATACTACTATTGATTTGCATTAATTTGAATTATAAGTGCATTTATGACTCTTAGTAGTTCATTAAATGAATTTGGAAATGTGGTTGGTAATTTGCGTTTATTACATGATTGTAGTTTAAATGAACCCTTATGATATGGTTTTTCTCTTATTCTTTGTGGTTGAGTGTGATGGGGGAGATGATGGTTTGATTTGATAATTATGGGAGTATGGATGTGGACCTTGATTGTTGTTAGAAAGGAGGTTTGAAGCTTCCTATGTTGGAGTGGAAATGGAAGGGAGCAGAACTGTCCCAGAACCCATTTCTGGGCAGTTCGCTCGAGCGAACCTGGTGGTCGCTCGAGCGAACCTGATGGTCGCTTGAGCGAAGTGTACAGAATAGGTTCCGAACCATTCCAGTAGACAGTTCGCTCGAGCGAACCCTCCCAAAACTGTATCAGGCTCGTCACAGAACCCCTTTAGTTTGAGCGAACTAATTGTTCGCTTAAGCCAACAGGTTCGATCGAGCGAACCCCTTCATCGCTCGAGCGAACTCTCCCAGAAAGTTTAACAGAGCGTCACAGAACGTTGTTAGTTCGACCAAACCATTCATTCGCTCGAGCCAACATGTTCGCTCGAGCGAACCCGTTATCCGCTCGAGCGAACCTCCCAGAAAGTCATTCCAGAGAGCTCATCGCTCAGCGAACTCCCTATCCGCTCGAGTGATCAGCACTGTTCACTTGGGACTAATCTGTGAGCAAAAAAAAAAAAAAATGAAATGTTCATTCGATTGAGAGGCTTTTTTTGGGAACCCCATTGTGATGGGAAAACTAGTAACCATTATGTAACACCCATTTGAAAAGAGAAATCAAATCACAAGTTTTCATTTAAGTTTTGAAAATCCTAAGGTGTATAAAGAGCCCGAGATGTCTCCAAACTCAAGGAGTACCAATTTTTATTGTATATGACATACGGGACCTTTATTCACTTTGATTGAATTTCTAATCTCGATATTTGTCCCGAACCTCTTAAATTATGATTTACTATCCCCGAAAATACTGAATTTGTAATTGTAATATGCCTTTGAGCATCCCGTCTCGCACGTTTATATAAGTGCATTACATGAATTTTATACATGTCGTGATTTATGATATTTGACCTATGAGTCGGCACTACTAAGCTTGGATAACCTTGCCGGTCTGATCTACCGACTTGGAAATCCCCCTCCTGTCCCGCCAGCTGCAGTTTGGATCCCGCTACCCGGTTATTACCGTGGTATTATCCCGATGCCGCTGATTGCTACTGTGGTTCCCGATGCCCGGTTCGCTACCGTGGTCATGTCCCGTATTTATTATATATATGTATATGCTACTTATGTTGCATCTCCTCACTTCGGTGACTGAAACCAACATCCTGATATGCTCATGTCACTTCGGTGATAGAGGACTTAGCTCCGTGTGGTTGTCCATCTTATTGTTTCCCGTTTTCCTTGGATACCTTACATGTTTTATATTGCATTTATGTTTTCAAATAAATGATCACCCTGTTTTATGAGGTTTATTGTTTAAACAGGTTTAAATGTTTTCCAAGGTAATTTCTATTGTTGTTTTATCTTTTCACCTATTTGCCAAACCGTCGTGTTTGACCCTTGTTTTGGTACTCAGGTCCCGTTTTCGGCTTTCCCGAGGAGGAGCATGAGGAGGCGGTCGGAGAACCGCAACGTCTAGTTGGGTGGCACGCCGATGATGTCGTTTAGACATTCGGGTGCTCGGGCTACGTAACATTTTGGGATAGAAGTTAACCATTCTTTTGGGGTATAGATACTTTGTTATATTGGCCTTTGTTGGCCTCTAATTTTGGGGAAATGCAACTAAATGATTTGTTATAAACCTTAACTTACTTTTGGGAATTAGCCATTGACCATTGCTCATTTTGATACTGGTATTGAATATGTTTAGTCTTGTTATCTTAGACATGAATGTATAAATTAGATTTGCTACACGCTTCCGCACATTAAAAGAAATATTTATGTTGATGTGATATCCTCACCACGGACACCTTTGGGAAATCGTGTGTACGGGTGGCATCCTTGATGGACTCATATATGTTTGATTCAATTAATTCCTAGCGGGGACATGGATTGGATCTTCATTCATCTTATCCATTATTCTTCATTAGCGTCCCGATCCCGGATCAGGCATGCGCTTGAGTGGGACCCGGTTCGGGGTCGCGACAGTAAGGCTAATCTATAAGCCACGTCACCGATCTTGCTCACAATGTCGTATGGTCCAATGTATCTCCGGGATAACTTGCCTTTCTGTCCAAATCTTAATGTTCCCCTAGTAGGTGACACCTTCAAGAAAACCTTATCTCCTTCTTTGAACTATAAATCTCTTCTGCGAGAATCTGCGTAACTCTTTTGTCAACTCCGAGCCACTTTCAGACGTTCTTGAATTTGCATGACCTTGTCGCTGGTTTCACTCACCATGGCTGGCCCATGTAAACTACAGGTACCAACTTCTTCCCAACAAACAGGTGTCCTACACCATCTGCCATACAATGCCTCAAAAGGCGCCATCTCAATGCTCGAGTGGTAGCTGTTGTTGTACGCGAACTGACACAAAGGTAGAGTCTCGTCCCATTGAGTCTTGTAGTCTAACACGCAAGCACGGAGCATATTCTCAAGAGTCTGAATCGTTCTCTTTGATTGGCCATCTGTCTGAGGATGGTAAGCTGTGCTGAACTGTAGCCTTATACCCTTAGACTCAAGTAGTGTCTTCCAAAACCTCGAGACAAATCTGTTGTCTCTATCAGACGTGATGGAAACTAGCTGACCATGTCTGCTAACAATCTCACTGACAAACAACTCTGCCAAAGGTAGCATGTGCATCTTCTTTCCTGTCTTCATCGAGATGAAGTGAGCTGACTTGGTGAGACGGTCTACAGTAACCCAGATGGCATCATTGCCTTTGCTGGTCTTTGGTAATCCCGAAATGAAATCCATGGTAATGTGCTCCCATTTCCATTCCGGAATATCTAACGGTTGCAACAACCCTAGATGCTTCTGGTGCTCTACCTTGATCAACTAACACGTCATACAACGGGAGACAAACGCTGCTATATCTCTATTCATGTTGTTCCACCAAAATCTGCCCTTCAGGTTCTAATACATCTTCGTGCTGCCTGGATGCATAGAATACCTTGTACTATGAGCCTCTGTCACGATGTCATTCCTCGGTTCGTCAATGTTTGGCATGCACAGACGGTCACGGTAGTTCAAAACTCCATTAATAATGTGAAAATCAGGGCGATCTGTTATATGCTCTGAAATCTTGGCCAGCTCTAGATCTTACAACTGACTTTCTTTGATCTTTTGAATGAAAGAAGGCTATGACACTGACATGTTGGCTAATATCACACCCTTCTTCAGTGGCTGAAGGTCTATACTCAACTCTTCAAACTGTTCAAAGATACAAGTGCCACTGAGATTTGCCAAGCCTACTGACTTTCTGCTCAAAGCGTCAGCAACTACATTTGCCTTCCCCGGGTGATACTTGATTGGAAAATCATAGTCCTTGATATATTACATCCATCTTCTCTGCCTCATATTCAATTCCTTCTGAGAAAACAAGTACTGTAGGCTGCGATGGTCTAAATGAACCTCAAACTTCTCTCCATAGAGATAATGTCTCCACATCTTCAATTCGAAAACAACCGTTGCTAACTCAAGATCATGTGTTGCATAGTTCTTCTCATGATCTTTCAACTGCCGGGATCTATAGGCTATCACTTTCCCTTCCTGCATCAACATGCATCCAAGTCCAATGTTCAAAGCATCGGTAAAGATAGTAAAACCGCCGCTTCCAGATGCCAAGGTAAGTACTGGTGCTGTGGTTAATCTCTTCTTCAACTCTTGGAAACTATCTTCACACTTGTCTGACCACACATAAGGCACGTTCTTCCTTGTCAACTTCGTCAAAGGCGACGCAATTAACGAAAATCCTTGAACAAACCTCCGGTAATAGCCTGCCAACCCTAGAAAACTCCTGATTTCTGACACATTCTTTGGTCTTTCCCACTGCACTACTGCCTCAATCTTGGACGGGTCCATTGACAATCCTTCCTTGGAGATAATGTGCCCCAAAAAGGCCACTTGCTCTAGCCAAAATTCACACTTATTGAGTTTTGCATACAGCTGGTTCTCTCTCAGAAGCTGCAATGCTATTTTCAAGTGCTCTTCATGCTCTTTTTTGGTCTTAGAGTACACCAATATGTCATCAATGAACACCACTATAAATTGATCTAGGTACTCTGCGAATATCTTGTTCATCAATGCCATGAACACTATCGGTGCATTGGTCAACCCAAATGGCATTACTAGAAACTCATAGTGTCCATATCTAGTCCGGAAAGCTGTCTTCAATATATCTGACTCTCTAACTCTCAGCTAATGGTAACCGGATCTCAAATCAATCTTCGAAAAGTAAGAAGCACCTTGCAACTGATCAAACAGTTCATCTATCATTGTCAAGGGATACATGTTCTTGATGGTCACTTGGTTCAATCTCCGATAATCTATGCACATTCTCATTGAACCATCTTTCTTCTTGACGAACAATACCGGAGCTCCCCATGGCGAAACACTAGGTCTTACAAAACCTTTGTCCAATAATTCTTGCAATTGTGTCTTCAATTCTCCCAATTCCGCCAGAGCCATTGTATAAGGTGCAATAGAGATCGGAGCGGTCCCTGGTAATAGCTCGATAGTGAAATCTATCTCTCTAATAGGTGGTAAACTTGGAATCTCCTCCAGAAAAACATCCGGGAATTCCAAAACAATTGGGATATCCTCCACCCCTTGGGACCGTTTATCCTCTGCGATAAACGACAAATAGGCCTCACATCCACTTTTTAGGAGTCTATCAGCCTTCAATGCTGAAATAAACCATGTACTAGGATTACTCCTATCTCCTCGAAACAACACCCCTGCCGGTTTCTGTTCTAATTTGAAGGTGAGGGTCTTATGGAAACAATCCATTGTAGCATGATACCCTGCTAACCAATCCATCCCTAGGATGACATCGAAATCATACATCTCCAATAAAATGAGATCTGCTTGTAACTCTAACTCTCCTATCATGACTGGATAACTAGGGTAAAAAGTCCAACATATAACTTCTTTACCTATAGGGGTAGCCACAGTCAATATAAAATCCAATTGTCTAGCATGCATATCAATCATCTTTGCATATTTTGGAGATATAAAGGAGTGAGTAGAGCCAGGGTCAAACAAAACCCTATCTTGAAATCCACAAACAAGGAGTGTACCTTCCACAACATCTCCTGCTGCCTCTGCATCAGCTCTGTTGACAGCATAGACTTGCCCTCTCTGTTGTGGCCTGTTCTGTGCCTGTTGTGGCCTGCCTTGCTGTGCATTCCTATTCTATTGTGGAGCACGTTGATTCTGATTCTGCCCTTGCTGACGGGCTTGCTGTTGCTGCTGTGGTTCTTGTTGCTGAAGCGGTCTAGCTTGGTTCTGCACAACTATTGCATTCTGAGGTGGTGCTGGACGCTGTGCCCCTTGCTACTGCTGTTGATTCTGCCTATTCTGCCTTGGGCAGTCTCTCATCTGATGGGTCATGGAACCACATCTAAAACATGCCCCCGTGATGGTACGACACTGGGCACTCTCATGGTTCTTCCCACAATGTGTACACACTAAGGGATTCTGCACATTCTGCTCTTGCCTCTGTATCTTGTGCTGATGATTTCTCTGCTGGTTGTTCTATTGCTGCCGTTGTCCTTTGCCTTAGAGTCTAAGGATCTTGTGGTGGAAATTCTCAAACTTATAAGCCCTCTTGACTGCATCTTCGAAGGTTGTAGGTGGTACAACCCCGGTAGCATCCCTCTCAATGATGGGATTCAGTCCTTCAAGGAACTTAGCTATATTCTTCTCAACTGTATCCACTAGCTCTTGAGCATATCTTGACAATCTCTCAAATTTGGTGAGGTATTCGAGGACTGACATATTGCCTTGAACAAGCTCCTGAAATTCCATTGCGTTCTGTCTCTTGATATGGGTGGGCACATACTTGTCTCCAAATTGCCTCTTGAAACTAGCCCATGCCACTGCATCTGCCATGTGCTTGTACTCCTCTCTATCTGTCTTCCACCAAATGTCTGCTGAACCGGTGAAGAGAGATGTTGCTAGCTTGACCCGCTCTCCTCCGGTACACTGGAAGATCTCGAAGATATTCTCTATGTACTCTAGCCAATCATTTGCAGCTAGTGGGTCCTCTGATCTAAGAAATTCTTTTGGACCTCTCTTCCTAAACTTCTCAAACAGTGCATTGCGGTCATGCTCCCTCTGATTGATAACAATGGCTGGCTAGGCCTGCACTGGCTTAGGCCTCCTTTGTAAGACCTCCAACAACTGCCTCTACATGTCTGCCAACTCCCTGGCATGGTCTTTATCCTTTTTCAACATCTGTTCTTGCAATCTGGCTTGGTTCTCATTAGCCCGACGCTGTTGATCTAATATAGCTTGCATCATTTGTTGGAACGGATTCTGCATGGTGTTGTCGGGAATGTCCTCTTGGACTAGCCCTGTGTACTCACTATTACTAGCTGTGGGATTGTCGTTTATCGGTCGCTTACGTGGTGCAATAATGCTGCAAAACAATTTGTTAGCACAAGATAATAGATATCGGTCTCGCTCTGATACCAGTCTGTCGTGACTCCGAACCGGGTCCCACGGGCCTGATCAGGGATAGGGACGCTAAAGATAGAAGTGGATAAATGAATGAATGATACAATCCATGTCAACACTAAGAATTAATTTAAATCAAAACGTATACAAGTCCATCAAGGATGCCACTCGTACACGTGATCTCCCACAGGTGTCCGCGGTGAGGATATCACATCAACATGAACATTTCTTTCAATGTGCGGAAGCGTGTAGCAAATCTAATTCATACATTCATGTCCAAGATAGCAAGATTAAACATATTCAATACTAGTATCAAAATGACCAATGATCAATGGCTAATTCCCAAAAGTAAGTTAAGGTTTATAACAAA
Source organism: Camphora micrantha (assembly GCA_003546025.1). Taxonomy (NCBI): domain Eukaryota; kingdom Viridiplantae; phylum Streptophyta; class Magnoliopsida; order Laurales; family Lauraceae; genus Camphora; species Camphora micrantha. The sequence goes on from QPKB01000503.1 coordinate 23,212, forward strand.
ATCATTTAATTACAAATCCCCAAAAATTAGAGGCCAACAAAGGCTAATAAAACAAAGTATCAAGTTCCCAAAGGTAATTGGTTAATTTCTATTCCAAAATATTACGCAGCTCAAGCACCCGAACGTCTAGACGACATCATCGGCGTGCCACTCGACTAAACGTTGCGGTTATCCGACCGTCTCCTCATGCTCCTCCTCGGGAAAGCCGACAACGGGACCTGAGTACCAAAACAAGGGTCAAACACGACGGTTTGGCAAATGAGTGAAAAGATAAAACAACAATTGAAATTACCTTGGAGAACATTTAAACCTGTTAAACAATAAATCTTCATAAAACAAGATGATCATTTATTTGAAACATAAATGCAATATAAAACATGCAAGGTATCCAAGGAAATGAGAAACAACAAGATGGCAACCACACGGAGCTAAGTCCTCTATCACCGAAGTGACATAAATAAATCGGGATGTTGATCTCAGTCACCGAAGCGAGGAGATACAACATAAGTAACATATACAAATATATAATAAATACGGGACATGACCACGGTAGCGAGCCGGGCATCAGGAACCACAGTAGCAATCTGCGGCATCGGGACAATACCACGGAAATAATTGGGTAACGGGATCAAAACTGCAGCTGGCGGGACGGGAGTGGGATTTCCAAGTAGATGGATCAGACCGGCAAGGTTATCCAAGCTTAATGGTGCCGACTCATAGGTCAAATATCATAAATCAATACATGTACAAAATTTCAAATGATGCACTTATATAAACAGGTTGGACGGGATGCTCAAAGGCACAAATATCATATCATAAGCCACTTCTTATAACTCACATAAGCCACATTTCCACTCCAACATAGGAGGCTCCATTACTCCTTTCTATCAAAAATCAAAATCGACATCCACACTCCCATAATCATCAAATCAAGCAATCATCTCCCCTATCACATTCAACCACAAAGGATAAGAGAAAAATCATATCATAAGGGTTCATTTAAACTACAATCAAGTAATAAATGCGAACCACCAACCACATTTCCAAAACCATTTAATGAACTAATAAAAATCGTTATTGCACTTTTAATTCAAATCAATGCAAATCAATAATAGAGTCAAATCATCAATACATTTCACCCAAAATCATTAAAAGCTCAAAATAACCATTCATCCACTTGCCTCAAGTCCAAGCTAAGCAAAAAGGCCTTCTAGTCACTCTCTCTCAAGCTCAAAATCCACAATCTCTACAGAACCCCCAAAACAAACCCTAAAATGGGTCAACAAAGAAATAGGAAGAGGGAGCTTCCAATAATGAAAATGGAGCTCCTCAAGGGCAAGAAGAATACATGTCTATGAGATTAGGAAGAAAACTTAGTTGTAGAGTCTCCAAATGGAGAGAGTTAGCTCAAAGGGGATCTTGGAGATGGAGATTTTCTTCAATAATGGTATCAATGGAGAGCCTTGAAGGAGAGGAAGAGAATGGTGATCTCCATTATGATGTTGGTGCAAGCTTGGTGGTGTTGTGATGATGAAAAAGTAAGAACAAGAACAAGAACAAGAACAAGGAAAACCCTAGGCTAAAGAGAGTTGCTGGAAAAGAGAAAGAAGAAGAGGTGGGTGCTTATATAGCATTTGCAAGTGGGCTCCACCCCTTAGGAAACTTGGAAGGTTGAAATAGTAGTTTTCACGACCTCGGATGAAATCGATGAAGAAGGAAGAAATGATCGTCGAAATTTCTAGTTTCCAAAAAGTATATGTTTCGCGGGTTTTGGGAATATCAAATATTTGGTTCAGATTTAGTGTAAAAAGACTGTTTTGCCCTCGATGCAATGGAAGTCGGGTTTCAGGATTCGGGACGGGAACGTGATTAACATGAAAGTTGTAGAGATCGACGAGATTAATAAAACGGGATAAGAACACAAATCCAAAGAATCTCAATTAATCCCCCAAGTACGCACAAAGTCATAAAAAGGAACCCCCAAAGGGCCCCACTAATCACAAAGGCACTCAAAATTCCCCAAAGCTATAACAAAGCTATTCTAAACCCAATCTAAACCAAAATACACTAAACACACTTAGAACTAACACACAACTCAATCGACACTAATCGAGGTCACTCAAGTCAGGGTCTTACACGTCCCGCCAGCTGCAGTTTGGATCCCGCTATCCGGTTATTACCGTAGTCTTATTCCGATGCCGCAGATTGCTACTATGGTTCCCGATGCCCGGTTTGCTACCGTGGTCATGTCCCGTATTATTATGTATATGTACATGTAAATTTTGTTGTACCTCCTCACTTCGGTGACTGAGGTCAACATGTATGCTCTTGTCACTTCGGTGATAGAGGACTTAGCTTTGTGTGGATGCCATCTTGTTTTTTTCCCAATTTCCTTGGATATTTCACATGTATTTTTCATATTGCATACAGATGTTTTAAATGAACACTTGTTTTACCAGATCTCTATGTTTACACATGCTTTAAATGAATACCCGATTTTTCAAATATCCATGCTTTTACAGATGTTGCAATTAAACACATGTTTTGCCGGACCTCCATATTTTACTTATGCTTTAAATGAATACATGTTTTGTTAGGTAACCATGATCTTCCATATGTTTTAATTATATGAAGCCTTTGATCAAATAACATGAATTAACATATGTTTTATTTTTCAGTACATTTACTATCTTTTCACCCACCAGCCAGACCGTCGTATCTGACCCACTACTTTGGTACTCAGGTTTAGTTTTCCCCACCCTGAGCTGAGAGCTTTTGTTGGCTGTGGAGCCATGAGTTTGCAGATGGTGTTGTCGGCTATGTCACGTTGACATTGAGCTTGACATCGGAGCTACGTCTCATATCGGTAGTGGTTATTAGTTTGTTATTGTATGGCTTTTATTAGCCTCTTCTTGGGATTTGTTAATTAATGCACATTGATAATTTGTAACTTGAACATATATGGGAATGTAATATCCTGTTACTGTCGGCTTTGTACTTTGTTGTGATGGTTTATTCCAGTCTGATATGATTCTTGATATGAAAGTTCTATACTAGCAGTTGAGTGCGATGCGGAATCCGATGGCCACGAACTCCGGGCTGCAACGCCATGAAAGCTTTCGCAAAATATTCAGAGTGTGTTGGAGTTGTGATCCTCATACACGCGGATCTTGGGAGAAATATAATTCGTACTTAAATTCCCAATTCGCGCTCCCCGAGGTCGGGCCGCTGTATTGTCTGGGTTTGGGGGCGTGACATTCATCACTGTTAATATTTACACAAAATGTTTCAAATATTTCTACAAGTGGAATCCTTGGATCCTAACTACCTTCAGAAGACACAAAAGAAGAAAAAAAATAATACAATAAACAAGAGAGAGATACATACAAGGTGGGAAACATGGAATGAATACCACAGACAAATATATGGCAGGAGATTCACTTGCTATATATGACAATGGCCTGAGGTTGACTTACAAAGAATGTGGTAGGAGATCAAATTGCTATATATGCCAAAGCATCCCAGCTTAACTTGCAGAGAATGGAAGCAGAACCAAGTCCAGAGACGAAAGCAACGGAATGGAAAGAAATTATAAACAGAAATGCATTCATTGACTTTTTAACTTAACGCTTTTTGCAATATCGCAATATATATTGTGGTATCGCAACTTATAAAACTTGTGGTATCGCAACAAAAATTGTGATATCGCAAATAAAAATGCACCTTTTGGCCAAAACAGTGGTAAGGGCGGTATGGAGAACGTCTGGATAATATAGCCAACTTTGGTAACAAGGGAGAGGAATCGAAGACTTTAGGTTACCATACATAAATTTTCCCTTATTTTGTTAGTTTGATTTTATTTCATTTACTTAAGAATCACTCTCTTTCCATGTGGACGTTGGCATAAAGCAGGACCACATAAATCATGTTGTGCTACTCTTATTTTGATTTTTTATTTATTGCATCGTGAAAGGTTACATTCTCAACGACCAATTTATGGTGTGTTTGGTTTGGATTTTTGATAATCAAATGTTATTTTCTTAAAATAGCTTCGGAAAATAGACTTCATCAACTAGCTTATTATTAAAGAGTGTCATTTGGTGAGCTCAGCTTTTGTACTTACTTTTTAACAACAAAAGCATTCAATACTAATTAGACAATAATAAAGCACTTTTAAATATATAATGATCAAACAATTTGTATAAGTCTTTATAAAAGTGAATAAATTATACAATATGAGGTTGCCTTGGAGGTAAATAAAATGGCCTCACAAAAAGCAATATACGCGCCATTTCATGTGGCCCCAACCGAAAAGCACTGGGATTTAGTAATCTGTACAAAAATAACAAAAGTTTAAAATAAAATGTAAGCCAAAAGTCAAATCCTCATAAGCAATTAAAGTAATTTTCTATTAAAAGAAAAAGGTAATATTGAGAAATTCTATAAGAAATATGAGATATCACAATTGAAAGGAAAAATGCGATAGAATTGACTAACCAAAAATCCTTTTAACGCATAATCACAAGCATGAGATAAGATGGTTTGGATCCATTTCACAGCCCCATATGTATAGAGAGAGAGAGAGAGAGAGAGAGAGAGAGAGAGAGAGAGAGAGAATTTCTTAAAACTCTTTTGATAAACCCTACAAACAGGTGGAATGCATCTATTCAAATGATACAAATCAGATCATACAAGTTCAGAAATCAAATTATGAACTTTGTAGCATGAGGTCCAGTCAATATCAGGTTTAAGTTCAACCATGCAAACAACATAAATTGGAAACTAGTGAAAGATATTGATCATGTCTGCAAGGAAAAGAGAATTACAATCAAGTAATGCAATCAAATGGAAGGAAAAGTACTGTTCCCTGTCATCTTTTTGGCATGAGTTTGAACGCATATATAGAGACATACTTGCTAAATTCTCCCTAAAAGACAATACTCAAAAGAACATAATTTTAGTCAAGATAAAAGTAGAGAATCTCCTGAACTTGATTTCTCTCAAAATTATATATGTCTTAAACCAATAAAAAAAATTGTTTCAAGATATGTTTATTCTCTTTTTTCCTAAAAAATTAGGATGTTAGCCGAGAGAGGGTTGGAGGGAATTTGGATTTCTAAACTTGTTTGCATGAGATTAGAGGAGCAAGCTCTACTAGGGAAGTGGAAATTGAAGTGGGAGAGATGGAAAGGAACGACTGACAAAATGGAGAATATTTGGATTCATATTATTGTTTCCTGCAAGACCCTCTGCATCCCACTGTTTCCTCCACGAACTTCTCCGTTGCTTTCCGCAAAAACAAAAAAGCCTCGTCCCCAACGTGAAGTGGGTAGATCTCTGCTTCGTTCCACAGTCATTTTTTCACTTCTACTTTCAAAAAAGCTCTTTTGTAAGTGTAATGTCCAAACAAACTTTGGAGGGCTTTTGGGCTTTTTATAAGTTAAAAGCCCCAAAAACTCACTTAAAGAAGTCTGTCGCGACCCCGGACCGGGTCATCGGGCCTAATCCGGGATCGGGACACTAATATAGTATAATGTGTGTATGAATTGTAGTGTATGAATTAAATCCAAACCAAAACAAAACGTATACGAGTCTACCAAAGAGTACCACTCGTATACGCGATTTCCCACAGGTGTCCGCGGTGAGGATATCACATCGACATGAATATTTCTTTTATGTGCGGAAGCGTATAGCAAATCTATTTCATACATT
>QPKB01000504.1:0-28907 GCA_003546025.1 Camphora micrantha
TTAACCAACAAAAGGTCTTTACAATGCTTTTATAGAGAAAACCTAGCCCTAAAATAAATCTCAACTTCATCATTAAAATAAAAATAAAAATAAATCTCGACCATCTAACTCATCCTATGGTCAAGATCATAAAATCTAACTAAATTAATAAAATATTAAATCAATCAAGATTAAATAGAAGCAAACTAATCTAATAAATAATTGGGTCGGCTGCACACAATCACTTGGATGGGCCCGATCTTCAAATCTCTCTTCTTTGCTGGTCCCTCCCATTTGTGCATCCCATGTGGATCTTTCCTGGTTTTCCACATGGGGTCTTCCTATGACAGGGCCCTTAGTTTGTCCTGTGCTGTGTTCTTTTGCTTTCAGTACTTTTCTCTTGTACTGTTTGCTCCTTTTTAATGAAGTAACCATTCAAAAAAAAAAAAAAAAAAGAACCCTGAAATGTAGACCTTAGATAACATGCCAAGCAGACAAGTAAGATCTGAAATTTCTCTCTCTTTTTTATCAATTCGCTCAATAACAGAATCCCATAATTGTTTCTTTGGTAAGCCCAAGCATAAAGGCAGCCCCAAATATTTAGAAGGAAACTTACCAACTCTTCAACCAAAACCAGAAGCCAACGAAGCAACATGACTTTCTACCATCTTGATGCCAAAGAACTCACATTTTTCATAATCAATCTTCAACCCTGATAATAATTCAAACCACTTCAAAACGAGTTTAAGAGTCTCCACTTGGCCTACCGAAGTATCACAGAAAAAAATAGTATCATCTGCAAATTGAAGGTGAGTGACCTCATAATCAACATTTTCAATTACAGAACCAGTGAGCAACCTAACTTGTTTAGCTCTCTCAATTAAAGCATGTAAAGCTTCTGCAAAAATAACAAAAAGCATAGGAGATAAAGGGTCACCTTGCCGAAGACCTCTGCAGCTCTTGAAATAACCATTAGGAAAACCATTGATTAAGACCAAAAAGTGAGCTGAAAAGAAACACACGTGTGAATCTAGTCTCTCCACGTTTGCCAAAACCCATATTTTTCACCATATATTGAAGGAAATCTCAATCCACCATGTCATAAGCCTTTTCAAAATCCAACTTACATATCAACCCAGGACGATGTTGGCAATTCCTTGAATCAACACATTCGTGAGCCACTATGATACTATCAAGAATTTGACGTCCATCAACAAAAGCACCTTGTATTTAAGAAATAATCTCAAGAAGTACTTTCCTTAAATGATTTGCAAGAACTTTTGCTAAAGTTTTGTAGAGGCTACCGATCAAACTTATGGGCCTAAAGTCTTTAATTGAGACAGCACCATCTTTTTTAGGGACCAATGCAATAAAGGTTGTGCCCATGCCCAACTCACCTATTATAACTCCATTAACATGAAATTCATTGAAGAACACTCGAAGATTCTCTTCTAGCAGATTCCAAAAGTTTTGAAAAAAGGCTATTGGAAACCCATTTGGACCTGAAGCCCGATCCCCACTCAAACCAAAAACAGCTTCCTTGTGATCTCTTCTTTAGAGAACTGAGCTTCAAGAAAAGAATCCAATGAAGTCAAAAGTTTGCGGAAAGAAATCCCATCCGTCTTGGGTCTTACTCGATTAACTCCTTTATGTAATTGCTTGAAAAAGTAAACTACTTCTTTATGTATATCTTTCTTATCCTCCCACACTCTTCCTCTAGCAGGAATAGATTTTATCCGATTTCTTTAATGCTGTTTCCACTTAATTTCTTCTTGTAAAATCAAATTGCGAAAAAGCTTTTTAAGAGACTTTCTTCGATCTCAATCCTCATCTAGATTTTCAGTTTCTGCTTTCGCATCAATTCTTTGAATATCAACAAACAGCTAATTCTTCCTCTCCCTTAAGTCACCAACAACTTCCCTTTCCAATCTTGCATTTTCTTTTTGAGATATTTCAGCTTCTGAGCTAATTGGTAACCCATCCATCCTTTTACATTCTTTTCAACCCACCAATCTTTTACGTTGTCTGTGAATCCCTTCTCATAGAGCCAAAATAACTCAAATCTGAAAGGAGGAGGACCCCAATTTTCCATCATCGTTTCAAGTAATGATCCGATATTGGCCGGGTCAAAGCTTTTTGCAAACAATCAGGAAATAAATCCAACCAATCTGTAGACAGCATAAACCGATCAAGCCTAGACATCACTGGATCTGCTTGCACATCAGACCATGTAAAATCTGCTCCTCTCAAAGGTAAATCAACAAGATCATGAAATCTAATCCAATCACTGAAATCCCTCATTGCAGGACTAATAGCATAACCTCCTTTCTTCTCATTTAGAAACCTAATGACATTAAAATCCCCTTCCAGAATCCAAGGACGATTCCATATACCTGCCACATGAGATGGTTCTGCCCAAAAGTCTAACGTATCACCAATATTCGTAGGCCCATAAATAGATGAAGCTGCCTATTCTGTATTATAACGAGCATCTTTCAAAAGGACAGAAACAAGGTATCTCCCTACAAATTCATCCTGCTTTTGCCAATACATTTCATTCCAAGCTATTAATATTCCCCCAGATTCACCCGTTGAAGGGCACATAACAAATTGACACTAGGGCCAAGGACAAACAGATCTGATAATGTTAGCATCTATAGCCTCCATTTTGGTTTCTTGAAAGAATAAACATTCTCCTTTACATGATATAACTACTTTAATCACAACTTTTTTTGACAAAATTCATACCTCGAATATTCCAGGAGTGTATCGTCATGTTCCTAACAATTTCACACCCATATGATTTTCAGTAGTTGCTCGTTCATAATTAACAAAGAAAGCCAATTAATTCAATTCCCTTTGCGTTATGCCATTATGGATTTTTTTTCATGCTTTTCTGGGGTCCTTCACGCAATACTTCTCCTCTTCCAACATTTCACGAACTCCTAAAATATCCTCCATGGAAATACCAAGCACTCCTGCAATTTCAATTAACTTTTCTCCAATGATCTTATTACCTTTTTCCTCATCGCAATCAGAATTGTATCTGTCCATTGCAATAGGCATTGTTTCCTCGACAAGATCTACTGCTATGAAAGCTCGGATTGATCAACATCATCCCCCTTATCATCTCCATCGAAGGAAGGTTCAGAATCTGAGCATTGATCTCCCCTAAGAGCACCATTTTCCTTCGAATTAAAGTTCACATCATCATCTTGATTTGTTTGATCACCGGAGAATTGTGAGAAATTCTCACGTTGCCGACCCCTCTTTTGTGATGAATGATACTGTGTTTGAAAGATTATTCCCATCTCCTCAGCATGGGTATTTTTGGAATTGTTAAACAGATCAGGGGTATTTAGGTCCTCGCGCAATTTTCCAAAAATACCTTTAAGTGAAGGTCAACTTGAAAACTTTTGTTCTCCAACTTGTGTGTGACGACATTCCAGATCCTTCTCCGAAGCTTTAGGGATTTTGTTTGATGCTGCAATAACATCGTCCTCTTTCCTACTGTTTGATGGCTTGGAACCCCACAGGATTAATTATCAAGCCCGGATTTGCCCGAAACACATTTCAATATAAAAAGATACTCAAGAATTTTCTAGAGCGCATCTTTCAACCGTAAATTGTGTGAAATGTAGTTTAGAGACAACATTTTCCTAGAGTCGAATAGAACGCGATGTTATATTAAAATAGCCATCGAACTGCCCATTTTAAATAGGAAAGTATCTCAGAATATCCTGAATTGCGTATTTCAACATAGAATCGCACAAATGCATTTGAATACAAACGACTAGTCCATAATACCCCAAAATGCCCCATCATCATTCGGTACGCCATTTTTTTTTTTAAGAAGTATAGGCTATTGACTAGACAAAATATGATGTTTCTCAGTTAGGAACGCCGCTGAATTGCATTAGATTAATTCTTATTCCCTAATTGGCCAGAAACCCGTTTTAAAGTAAAAGGATAACAAGGAATTTTCTAAAGTGCGTCTTTTAATCGTGAACTGCATAAAACGCGGTTTACACACAACATTTTCTCAAACCCGCCTAGAATCCCCTGGGAACTGCCCGAAACACAGCTTTTGGTCTTATACAACCCTTAATCCCTTACAATACATTCGCAGCCCTAGATTCGCGTGAAACACATTTTAAAGCAAACGTATCTCATGTTATTTTAAAACTCGTACTTCAGCATATAATCGTCTGAAATGCATTTCAGAGTAAGAGATTAGACCATTAAACCCTTAAATGCCCTGAATCATCCAGCACGTTTTTTCATCCAAATATTGGCTATTGATTGCACGAAATACGATTTTCACTTAGAAATGACTTTGAACCCCACGGGATTAGTTATTAAGCCCGGATTTGCCCGAAACACATTTCAAGGTAAAAAGATACTCAAGAATTTTCTAGATATCCTAGAATCATCTGGCACGCGGCTATATCTAATTACATGCTATTGATCCCACGAAATATGTTGTTTGTCCGTTACGAACGTGCTTGAATTCCACGTTATAATTTTCCTTAAACATGCTTTAGAGGAAATAGATGTCACGAAGTTTTCTAGAGTGCGTTTTTCAACCGTGAATTGCGTGAAACGCGGTTTACCCCCAACATTTTTCGGAGAGACAGCTAGGAAATCCCTTCGAACTGCTCGAAGCACGGGTTTCAGTGTTAAACAACCTCGATCCCCTACAACACGTTCCTAACCTTAGAATCAGTAAAACCCATTTTAAAGAAAAACGTATCGTAGAATATCCTAAAATGCTTATTTCAGTCAATAATCTTACAAAATGCAATTCAAAGTAAAAGACTAAACCATAATTCCCTGACATGCCTTAGGATCACCCAGCATGCGTTCTCATCGAAATATACGCTATTGAGTGCACCGAATATGGTTTGTAACAAAAAAACAACTTAGAATCCCACGAGAATACTTCTTAATACGCAATTTCTGAGAAACTCATTTTAAAGGAAAATGTTATCTTGAAATTTTCTAAAGCGTGTCTTTCAACCGCGAATTGCGTGAACAATTGTGGACAAAACCTTTTACTGACGAAATATTTTTCCGTTGGCAAAAATTCAATTTTTACCAACGATAATTTGACTTTTACCGACGTTTTTTTTCGTCGGCAAAAGAAAAAAGAAAAATAAATAAAAATAAAATTACTTTTATCGACTTTTTTTTCATCGGCAAAAGAAAAAAAGAAAAATAAATTAAAATAAAATGACATTTACCGGCGTTTTTTCATCGACAAAAGAAAAAAGAAAAATAAATAAAAATAAAATGACTTTTATCGACGTTTTTTTTCGTCGGCAAAAGAATAAAGAAAAATAAATAAAAGATAAAATGACTTTTACCAACGTTTTTTTTCGTCAGCAAAAGCAAAAAAATAAATAAATAAAAAATAAAATGACTTCTACCGACGTTTTTTTATCGTCGGCAAAAGCAAAAAGAAAAATAAATAAAAATAGAATGACTTTTACCGACGTTTTGTTTCGTCGGCAAAAGCAAAAAGAAAAATAAATAAAAAATAAAATGACTTTTACCGACATTTGTTTTTCGTCGGTAAAAGAAAAAAGAAAAATAAATAAAAACATCGGCAAAAGAAAAATAAATAAAAAATAAAATGAATTTTACCGACGTTTCTTTTACGTCCGTAAATTTATTTTTTTTTAAATGTTAAATTTTTTTTTTCAATATAAATTTCCTATAAACCTATTTATACACCTGTATCAAAAAGAAATATGTTCATGTACCTATATTCAATATAAAAAATGCATACAAACAAAAGTTATTAAATAAACAAACAACCATCGCCATTTTTCATCAAATCATTCATCTCATTAACCAAATATTACAATCAATAATGATACAGTCCCATATAAATGTCCAATATACATATACAAATAAACAAAAATGAATACCCCCAAAAGTCTGCAACCGATCCCAGAGCGTCAATCAATCTACAATGATAAAAAAAACATTAGAATCTTTTCAATGAATTAAATTATAAATGAAAGATAAACATGTATATATATATAAATCCTTTCCTATTTGCGAACCGTCAGTTCCTACAAGTCACTCTAGCCTCGAGAGAGGAGCCCGCGCCGGTTTCCGATTTTTCCGGGGGCCATTTCCCGTTCCGGACCCCCGGCGGGCAGTTTTCGAGCCTAAGTGTTGGAAAATCCGATGTTTTCGCTTCCAATTCTCTAAGCGGGAGTCCTATTTTGGAACCGTCAGTTCCTACAAGTCACTCTACCCTTGAGCGAGGTGTTCGTGCCGGTTTCCGATTTTTCCGGGGGCCGGTTACCGTTCTGGACCACCGGCGGGCCGTTTTCAAACATAAGTGTTGGAAAATGCGATGTTTTTGCTTCTATTTCTCTAACCGGGAGTCCTATTTGTGAACCGTCAGTTCCTACAAGTCACTCTACACTCAAGAGAGGTGCCCGTGCTGGTTTCCTATTTTTCCAGGGGCTGTTTCCCGTTCCGGACCCCCGGCGGGCCGTTGTCGAGCCTAAGTATGGGTAAATTCTATGTTTTCGCTTCTAATTCTCTAATCGGGAGTCCTATTTGCGAACCATCAGTTCTCACAAGTCACTCTACCCTCGAGAGAGGTGCCAGTGCCGGTTTTCGATTTTTCGGGGGCCGTTTCCCGTTTCGGACCCCCAGCGGGCCGTTTTCGAGCTTAAGTGTTGGAAAATCCGATGTTTTCGCTTCTAATTCTCTAACCGGGAGTCCTATTTGTGAACCGTCAGTTCCCACAAATTACTCTACCCTCGAGCGAAGTGCTCGTGTCGGTTTCTGATTTTTCCGGGGGCCGTTTCCCGATCCGGACCCCCGGCGGGCCGTTTTCGAGCCTAAGTGTTGGGAAATCCTATGTTTTCGCTTCTAAATCTCTAACCAGGAGTCCTATTTGCGAACCGTCAGTTCCTACAAGTCACTCTACCCTTGAGAGAGGTGCCCATGCCAGTTTCCAATTTTTTCGGGGGCCGTTTCCTGTTCCTGACCCCCGGCGCGCCGTTTTTGAGCGTAAGTGTTGGGAAATCCGATGTTTTCGCTTCTAATTCTCAAACCGGGAGTACTATTTGCGAACTGTCAGTTCCCTCAAGTTACTCTACCCTCGAGCTAAGTGCCCGTGCCGGTTTTCGATTTTTCCGGGGGCCGTTTCCCGTTCCTGAACCCCGGCAAGCCGTTTTCGTGCCTAAGTGTTGGAAAATTCGATGTTTTCGCTACTAATTCTCTAACCGGGAGTCCTATTTTGGAACCGTCAGTTCCTACAAGTCACTCTACCCTCGAGCGAGGTGTTTCTGCCGGTTTCCGATTTTTCCGGGGACCGGTTACCGTTCCGGACCACCGGCGGACCGTTTTCGAGCTTAAGTGTTGGAAAATCCGATGTTTTCGCTTCTAATTCTTTAACCGGGAGTCCTATTTGCGAACCGTCAGCTCCTACAAGTCAGTCTACCCTCGAGAGAGGTGCTCATGCTGGTTTTCAATTTTTTCGGGGGCCGTTTCCTGTTCCGGACCCCCGGCGGGCCGTTTTTTAGCCTAAGTGTTGAAAATTCGATGTTTTCGCTTCTAATTCTCTAACCGGGAGTCCTATTTTGGAACCGTCAGTTCCTACAAGTCACTTTGTCCTAGAGCGAGGTGCTCGTGCCGGTTACCAATTTTTCCGGGGGCCGATTACCGTTCCAGACCACCGGCGGGCCATTTTCGAGCCTAAGTGTTGGAAAATGCGATGTTTTCGCTTCTAATTCTCTAACCGGGAGTCCTATTTGCGAACCGTCAGTTCCTACAAGTCACTCTACCCTTGAGAGAGGTTCCCATCTCGGTTTCCGATTTTTCCGGGGCCGTTTCCCATTCCGGATCCCGGGAAGGCCGTTTTCAAGCCTAAATCCGATGTTCTCGCTTCTAATTCTCTTTTTAACCGGGAGTCTTATTTGCAAACCGTCAGTTCCTACAAGTCACTCTACCCTCGAGCGAGGTGCTTGTGCCAGTTTCCGTATTTTTCGGGCACTGGTTCCCGTTCCGAACCCCCGGCGGGCCATTTTCTAGCCTGAGTGTTGGAAAATCCGATGTTTTCGCTTCTAAATCTCTAACCGGGAGTCCTATTTGCGAACCGTCAGTTCCTACAAATCAATCTACCCTTCTGCGAGGTGCTCGTGCCGGTTTCCAATTTTTCCAGGGGCCGTTTCCCGTTCCGGACCCCTGGCGGGCCATTTTTGAGTCTAATTGTTGGAAAATCCTATGTTTTCGCTTCTAAATCTCTAACCGGGAGTCTTATTTGCGAACCGTCAGTTCCCACAAGTTACTCTACCCTCGAGCAAAGTTCTCGTGCCGGTTTCCAATTCAAATATTCAAGAAGCTTGATTCTAGAGTACATATTAATCATCCAGAAATGTAAACATAGTTGTTACATTGAAACTTCTCTTACCATTGACTCTGGCTGCTCACCAACATGACCTCTATAAGCTACCATGTCAAGAATCTCACTGTTGGAGGGTCCTGATGACAGTGATGCCCTTCGTTCACCATGATGAGAACGAGTAACTGTGTCAGAGAACTTGAACTCTCTCGCAACTGCCCTTTCCTAGAAGATCATGCCACAATTTAAAATTACAAGCCCCCTGACCCTGGAAGAGAATTCACAGCATCAATTTTCTTCTCAATGTATAAATAGAAATAATCAGCAATGGAGGAAAAGATAAGAGTTCAAAAAAATAGCACAGGAAATGGAAATGTGACATCACTAACGTAAGTGTTGAAGTAGCACAACAAAATGATCATATGCTGCCAAAAGCAGGTGAGCTTTCATGTTCAGATGCATATCTTAGAATTCAATATGTGTCTTATTGAATTTTACGATTTAAGCGATTCGACTAAGCAGGAATAGCCGCACCCGAGAGGTTAACACTAGTAATCTTTAACTTTTTTCTTACTCTCTTTGTTTTTTTTTTCTAGCATTTCTAGTTGTAAAAAGGTATTCAATGGTTAACAAAATCTCTCAAGAATTTTTACAATTTTGAGGAGTATCTAAATATAAATAAAGAACAAGCATGTGACTAAAGTGTTTGAGCAGATGTATGGGGTTTTGTTGTGCATTACTTTCTCTAATTTTTTTCTGTCTTTTTTTCATGAATATTTTATTAATTTCAGGAGACATTATAGCCATGTAAGATTCATGACTTGGATCTTATTTTTATTTTTTGATGTGAAAATGGGGGAAAAGCCATGGAACCGTGTTCATTTATCCTAGCAGTGTTGACACTTAAAAACATATTTAATTATTCATACACATCATTTATAATACATTAAAAATGTCAATGGTATTCTCCATATGATTGTATCATAATCTTACTTGTCATAGTAATTATGCTGCTACATACATGATTACATGAAAAGTGGATGGATTATGAATAACCACTTTTTCCCTTACTTCTCTTAATCTTTAATTTTTCTTTTTTTTTTATAAGAAGAATGAAAAATCCTAAAATTCACGATACGATTTGATTCATCCTCTTGAACGATTTGCAATACACTTTTAATTTCCATAACAATGGATATGAGAGCTACACTCCAGACATCTAAAGACCCACAACCTCTAAATGGTCCCAACTCCATATGTATATCTACAATTTCCACTATAAAGCAAGTTGCTCTAGATCGCTGAAACTCCACCATCATTTACGAATGAGAACCTTTCTTTTTCAACCAGACTCTAATCACCATTCCCCCTTTTTCTTAGGAAGAAAATTTGCCACCTCTTTTGACTCTATCAAATGCACATATTTCAGAGACGTCAGGTTTCTTTAAAACTCTTCCAACTGTTCTGTAACCGAGACCTGAATAAAGTGTCATCCAACCTCTAGAAGACATGTCCTTTCCCAGTGGAGAGTTTCTTCCCAAATTAGTGACAACTGGGTTCCAGATTGCCTCTGAGCAAAAATGATTAGTCCCCAATGGTAGTCAATATAATCATAGATCCACCACCTCTATATATTTTCCTCTATATATTCAATGTATCTAAAGAAATGTGGGATGACATTGAAAGACTTATGAAATACTTACATCATTGCCTTATTTTGATCTTCAGTGTGCCACAAAAGTAAAAACAAGAGAACAAAAACTCTAATTTTGCCTCTTATTGCTTAGGACAAAAAGGCTATCATTAAAAACTAAATAAGCTCTAAAACATGAAATAAGAACAAATTTTTAAAGTTTCTCTTGCAAACGGTTGGTGGTGGAGATGGCAATCACAGGTTACAGCCTAAGAAAGAGAAGAAATGGATTAAGAAGAGATGTTATAAGACCCAGTAGGAAGATTTAGTTGTCAAAAGTCCAAACAGTGCTACTATCTTGGGAGGCTATTGCCTCTTTTATGTATGGATGAACGGAAACGGAATAATATAATCATGGAATAATTCTCTCCAAATCTAACTGAACAAGCAAGAGGACGCCCCCGCTGTCTTACCTGTGAGAAAGATAGGATCCTGGTCCTACCAAAACACTTATTGTCAAAGATGATACAAATCTTTTGTATTCCATGACAACCAAAAACTCAAGTAATTTGGTGAGCAAGCCCAACTGATCATGCGCGTCTGAATAAAGGCTTACTGATCCAAGCCTTTGTTGCAGAAATTTCCACCAGAGGTTCTCTTCCTGCATGCAGTCTTGCTTTGAAACCTTGTATGGTCATACTTACCTGTTGACATTAGAGAATTCTACCTTCAAAAGAATCAAAACATGCAGTAAGATCACATTCCACTTGCATTACGCTCTGTGCAACTAAGATCCAGACCATCAACCAGTTGTCCACCAATGTGGATAGAACGTCCCCGTTAAAATCAGGCCAATGGGACAAATCTAATTCTAGCCTTTCTATTGAAGGCCAAAGAAACTCTGGAGAAAGCAATACAGCAATGATCCCTTCCTTCTTCTTCTTCTTCTTTTCCTTTTTCTTTTTTTAATAAAGGCCAACTTAAGATGACTCATTTTGTTATAGTATTAGTTGAAATATTTCAATTTGAATATTGGCAAATGGTCTATACATAGTGGGACCCATCATATCAATGATCCAGATAGCCAACATAAGCCCTACATAGACCAGCTCATTTCAATACAATTATGGATATCTTAAGGTCCAGTATCGTGAAGGTGATCCAGCAAAAACGTCTATAATGTATATTGTCATTGTTGTAACTGTATCTTGAAAATCAATGTGACATGGAAACAAATCCTCATCGAAGTTGAGTCAGCTTGTCATAATCCCCACCAAACACAAAGTGAATGTGGCTCAATTGCATTCAACTCAGACAAGCTGACTCAGTCTAAGTGGTGAGTGAGATAGACACCAGAACTGAGATTCAATTCCAAGGCGGAACACATGGAATGCAAACACCAACATAAGGTTCCTAGCAATTCAGAAATGCCAAAGCATTCAATGATCTGATATGGTGAACAATAAATACACATGTACTTTGTAAGCTAAAGGAAATGAACCGGGAAGAATATTAACAAATATTAGTAGAAAATCAAAAGGTGATGATGACATTTGGTAATTTTTATCACGTTGACATCTAAGAAAAATGATATGAATGACATCAGAGCTTAATATTTAATATAGATGAGTGCAATGCTTGTCATCTAAGCAAAGTGTTGTGAATGACATCAGACTCCATTTTTTAACAAAGATGAGAGCAATACCTAACATCTAAGCAAGATGTTATGAATTACATCAGGCCTTATTATCTAACATAGACAGCTGCAATTGAGTAAACACAGAAATAGATACAAAACACTCGCATAACCTAAAAAAACATCAAACCTTAACAACAAAAACAGGGGAGAGGAACAATAAGTAGTCAAACCTTAACAACAAAAACAGGGGAGAGGAACAATAAGTAGGCTAATTACATGGCTTGAGTAGAGCTTAGTGGCAACAATTGCTATCCTTCTAACCAACAAACAAGTTTCTAGAAGTAAATCAGCTGAAATAAACAAGCATACCATTATAGAGGTTCCAGACAAGCATTGCTCCAATTGTCTACCAGCAGCTGACCGACCTTAGCAATCACAATCCTGTTGTAGCAACCTTTGTCATCTTTGTACGTGTAGTTCTGCACAGTGCTTGCCACTCCAGAGAGAACTGAGTGGTCTTGGACTAGCATTGAACCTTCGGATTCCTGAGTGTTGATAAGGGAGCTAAAAGAGATTTCCCAAGGCAAAATAACAGAGCTCTGTTCATTCATCCCATTGGAGAACCTGTTTGTTGATAAATAGGTCTTATTTTCTCCGGGTTGAGTCTGCGTTGTAAGATGGAGAGGATACTTATTCCTACAAACTGCTTTGGCTAGAATCAACTCAGAAAATGCCTCGAGCGTTATCTTCAAATTCGACTTGATTTTCTGCCCAACCATCTTGAAATTCTCATTGTTATATGACCTAGTAGGAAGATTTAGTTGTCAAAATTCCAAACAGTACTTCTATCTTGAGAGGCTATTGCCTCTTTTATGTATGGATGAACGGAAACGGAATAATAGAATCATGGAATAATTCTTCTCCAAATCTACCAGAACAAGCAAGAGGACGCCCTTGTTGTCTTGCCGGTTTCCGATTTTTCCGAGAGCCATCTTCAGAGTGATGGAATAAGGCTATAATGATGGTGAAAGCCATTCAATCTTCAAACCAGACAACACCCACACAACCACACAACCCAAAAAAAAAAAAAAAAAAAAAAAACCAATATCAGCCATCACAATTGCAGCGAAGACAACGAAGGAGGTAAAAGTAGCCATAAAACTTTCAAAACTTCAATCAAACCACGCCAGAAGGCCCAACTAACAAATTGAGTACATCCAAGGTAAATAAGGTAAACAGTAACTAGTTTAATGCATGCATCTCACGTCGCTAAAATAAAATTGAACTTTACCAATGGTTTTCAAGGAAACGTCGCTAAAAGTCGATTCTACCGACGTTTTGTAATTCGTCAGTATTTTTGTAGGGAAAATCAATTTCTTGGGACCCGCGGAAGTGATAAATCAATTGAAGAATTAAAGAAGGAAAACTAAGGTATTGAAGCTCTGCATGGGGTCCACGCTACTCTGGTTGGAAGATTCAATTCAAGCCAAACAAAGAAAAAAAAATGCAAAAGAAAACGCAGCCATATGAAGGACATCCGAGGTAAGGGAATTTCAAGCATTGCACACAAAAGTGGGGCCCATCATGTGTTCCAATTGATAATACAAATCTGAATTTCAGATTTAGAATTATTTAAGCCAAGATGTAATTTGAGGAATTTCTTAATAGAGGAATTGGGCCCAGATTTGGATAGATTCAAGCAAATTTAAGAGTCCTAAATATGGAGGGTAGTAACCCAGAAGTTGCAAGATAAGTTCAAATCCAAAGAGTCCAGGTTTCCTTAAGAACTCTCCAAGTTGGATTTCAGTCAAGATATGTTTCCAAATATTTGGAAACTTTTGCAAGCCAAGAAGCTATCCAAAGCAGATATCACACGTCCAACGCTTTGCCTTCCCAAGCTTCTCCATTCCAAGTTGGACGTCCAAGCCATGATTGAAGATAAAATTTAAGATTCAAATTTTGAATCTTGAATCAAGAAAGAAAATAAAACAAAGAAAAAAAAAATCCAAAAGAGGCTTTACACGTCCAAAGCCATGAAGGTTCAAGATGATACACTCCAAGTGGGGTCCAAATGCATTCAAATTAGAATTGCATCGGAAACCGGCACGAGCACTTCGCTCGAGGGTAGAGTAAGTTGTAGGAACTGACGGTTCGCAAATATGACTCCCGGTTAGAGAATTAAAAGCGAAAACATCGGATTTTCCAACACTTAGGCTCGAAAAAGGGTCCGCCGGGTGTCCGAAATGGGAAACGGCCCCCAGAAAAATCAGAAACCGGCACAAGCACTTCGCTCAAGGGTAGAGTAACTTGTAGGAACTGACGGTTCGCAAATAGACGCCCGGTTAGAGAATTAGAAGCGAAAACATCGGATTTTCCAACGCTTAGGCTCGAAAAATGGCCCGCCGGAAAAATCGGAAACCGGCACGAGCACTTCGGTCGAGGCTAGAGTAACTTGTAGGAACTGACGGTTCGCAAATAGGACTCCCAGTTAAAGATTTAGAAGCGAAAACATCAGATTTTCCAACACTTAGGCTCGAAAAACGGCCCGCCAGGTGTCTGAAACGGGAAACGGCCCCTGGAAAATTTGGAAACCGGCACGACACTTCGTTTGAGGCTAGAGTAACTTGTAGGGACTGACGGTTCGCAAATAGGACTCCTGGTTAGAGATTTAGAAGTGAAAACATCGGATTTTCCAACACTTGGGCTCGAAAACGGCCCGCTAGGGGTCCGGAATGGGAAACGGCCCCATGAAAATTCGAAAACCGGCACGACACTTAGCTTGAGGCTAGAGTAACTTGTAGGAACTGATGGTTCGCAAATAGGACTCCCGGTTAGAGATTTAGAAGCGAAAACATCGGATTTTCCAACACTTGGGCTCGAAAACTACCCGCCGGGGGTCCGGAATGGGAAACGGCCCTCGAAAAATTTGGAAACTAGCATGAGCACTTCACTCGAGGCTAGAGTAACTTGTAGAAACTAACGGTACGCAAATAGGACTCCCGGTTAGATATTTAGAAGCGAAAACATCGGATTTTCCAACACTTAGGCTCGAAAACGGCCCGCCGGAGGTCCAAAACGGGAAATGGCCCTCAGAAAAATTGGAATCCGACACTGGTACCTTGTTCAAGGCCAAAGTAACTTGTAGGAATTGATGTTTAGTGAATCGGACTTCAGGTTAACGAATTAAATGCAAAAACCGCCCGATTCTCAACACTTAGGCTGGAAAACAGGCCGCCAAAAAACTTAAGAAAAGATTTATATATATACATGTTTATCTTTCATCTATATAATTTAATTCATTGAAAAAATTCTAATGCTGTTTTTGTCATTACAGATTGATGGACACTTTGGGGTCGGTTGCAGATTTCTGGGGGTGTTTTATTCTTTTTAGTTTATTTGTATATGTATATTGGACATTTATATGTGACTGCATCATTATTGATTGTAATATTTGTTTAATGAGATGAATGATTTGATGAAAAATGGCGATGGTTGTTTGTTTATTTAGCAACTTTTGTTTGCATTAATTCTTTATATTGAATATAGGTACACTAATAGGTTTATTTTTTGATACAGGTATATAAACAGGTTTACAGGAAAATTATATTGAAAAAACAAATATACCATTTTTTAAAAAAATAAAAATACTTTTACCGTTGTTTTTTTTCATTGGCAAAAAATGAAATAAAAATAAAAAAACATAAAATACTTTTACCGACATTTTTTTTCGTCGGCAAAAGAAGAAATAAAAAATAAAAAAACATAAAATACTTTTACCGACTTTTTTTTTCGTCGGTAAAACAAAAAATGAAAAATAAATAAAAAATATAATACTTTTACCGATGTTTTTTTTCGTCGGTAAAAGAAAAATAAATAAAAAAATATAATACTTTTACCGATGTTTTTTTTCGTCCGTAAAATAAGAAATAAAAATAAAAAAACATAAAAATTCTTTTACCGACGTTTTTTTTCGTCCGTAAATTAAGAATAAATAAAAAATATAATACTTTTACCAAAGTTTTTTTTCGTCAGCAAAAGAAGAAATAAAAATAAAAAAAACATAAAAATACTTTTACCGACGTTTTTTTTTCTTCGGTAAAAGAAAAATAAATAAAAAATATAATACTTTTACCGAAGTTTTTTATTGTCGGCAAAAGAAGAAATAAAAATTTTACCGACGTTTTTTTTCGTCGATAAAAGAAAAAAGAAAAATAAATAAATAATATAATACTTTTACTGATGTTTTAAAATTCGTCGGTAATAATCTCTGATTTTTTACTTTTCCTAGAAAATAAATTAATTCTAAGATTTAACTTTGCTGACGTTTTATAGAAAAACGTCACTAAAAATCAGTTGTTGTAGTGTTATGAAATATGTTCCTAAAGGGATCATTTTCTTTTTATGCATGAGGTATGTAAAATAATTTACTTATGTACATCGAGATTGGTAAAGTTTTACATATATTGAAAATTTTATACCATTAATTTAGATATGCTATTTGCATAACATTTTTGCGTGCAACAACATTTCTTATCCCTAGATGCATAAATGTATGATTTTTTTTCTTTATTTATTTATAAAAAAAGTGTAGGCACCACATTGGTAGTTTACCTTTTCAATGAAAATGAAAAAAAAAAAAAAAAATCTTGACACCTTGAATATCATGTGCCTATCCATTCAACCATCGAAGTATTTAGAACTTAGAGTTGGTCCGATATGAACATTGTACTATATATATATATATATATATATATATGATAATATGAATCACAATCGTTTATCTCATCATGTATATAGCTTTGATGTCTTTGAAAAGGTTTTTGTTGTTTAGGGTGAAGGGTGGGCATTTCTTATTGAAGAGGTCCTTTTTGGATATCTTCCTGAGTTGGATCCTATACAACAATATATAGGATCGTGAGCACAATCAAAATATTTTGCATCTAGATTTTCAAAAACTAATTTGCATTGATAGATATATTTTAATCATGTCTCCTTCTCCCACCCTTTCAGATAATGTCTTCTAAATATAGGTGTTAGGGGCCGGGCCGGGCCCTAAGGCATATTTGGCCTGGCCCGAATTTAGAAACACAAGCACAGGCCCAGGCCCGACCCTAGCCCGACAAGGTGTCACACCCCGCCCAACTTAGTATGATATTGTCCGGTTTGGCCAACGTGCACGCTCGAGGACTTCCCAGGCGGTCACCTATCCCAGTACTGCTCCCACCCAAGCATGCTTAACTCCGGAGTTCCTTTCCTGCAATAAAAATGAGCTCAAAGCTCCTCCATTACACCATTCAACACTTCATTTCCATTCCTTCAAATCGAACCATCCAAATTTCCATCAATCACTTCATACATCCAATAGTCCAAGCATAAAAATACCATCTCAAAAGGAACCCATTTCAAAAATTGAATTCAATGAAATGCATCAAAATATATGAGCATTAAAACGCATGTTTAATAAACTATACATTAAAACAAATCAAGGTTAAACATGATTAGTTAAAAAGTAAGAATCAAGAGAAAATCCATAAAAATAATACAAGCACATTCATATCTCATTCATTCACTTGCCTTGGGTCCAAGCTAGTAAGTCAAGCTCCTAATCACACTTCAATACTTCAAAAACACCAGGCTACACAAAAACCCCCCAAATCAACCCATTTAGAACCCTAAATGGTCAAAACAAGGAAATAGAAAGAGAGCTTCTAATAATGGAGATGAAGGCTCTCTAAGGCTACAAGAATACAAATCTAGAAGATTGGAGAGATTGCTTACTTGGAAAATCCTCTAATAGCAAGAGCTAGCTCAAAGGAGATCCTAAAGCAGTTGGATTCCTCTATAAAAGATATCAATGGGAAGCCTTCAAGGAGAGGAAGAAGATGATGACATGCATTTCTCCATTTAGCAAGAAGTAATAGTGGATTGAGATGGAGAAAGCAAGAAGAAGAAGAAGAAGAACATGGATTTCCGGGCCTCGGATGAATTTGACGAAGAAGGAAGAATTGTTCGCCGAAAAATCTAGTTTCTAAAAAGTATATATTTTACGGGTTTCAGAGACATTGAAAATAGTGTCCAGATTTTGTGTAAAAATGTTTGGCCCCTAACATTAGAAAAGTAGAGTTTTGGGGTTTCGAATGAGAACGGGATTAACATGAAAGTTGTAAAGGTTTACGAGATGAGTCAAACGGAGTTAAAACCCGAATTTATGGAATCTCGAATAATCTCCCAAGTACACACAAAGTCGCTAAAAGAAACCTCTAAAGGGTCCCACTAAATCAAGAAGGCACTCAAAATTCTCCAAAGCTATTTAAAAGCTATTCTAACCCAAACTTAATACAAATCCACTAATCTCACTTAAAGTTAAAACAATAATTAATTAACACTAATAGAAATCACTAGGGATGGGGTCTTACATTCTGAGATTCATCTACAGCTGTAAAAAACCTCATCAACACCACCAAGAAAAGCCCATCAAACTTCCAACAAAATCCATCAAGAGCCCCATCAAAACCTTGAAAATTGGCAGCAGATATTTGTAGTTATTAATATTATTATTATTAAAATGGTGACCGTAATTCATTTCTTAAAAGAATTGTACAGTATAATAAGGATATACTGGTTTCAAAAGGCCCAAAAAACGAAGGGAGATATTTGTAGTTATTAAATGGAGAGAGAGAGAGAGAGATGGTTCATTTGATATAAGCATATTTTTGTTGGGAGGAAGAAGAGATTACGCGTGAGCATGCTTGTGGTTTTTTTTTTTTTTTTAGCCTTGAGGGGTTTGATGTAGTTTTTTATTGTGATACCCAGAGACTTGTACACTATGATGCACGGATACTTCAAAATGAGCAACATATCGTGTCGTATCGTATCTGATACTTCACTTTTTATGTGTAAAATTCGTGTCCCTGTCATGTCTACGACTTGTCCCTGTCGTATCAATGCCATATCTGTGCAGCATAGCTTGTACAAGCCCAACTTATTCATGTCAGACCGATATAACACTCGTATTGATATCCGATACTGCAAGTGCACAAGTTTAGAATATCCTACTTACCAAGTCCATTATTTCATATAGTTCGTTTGATTTTCATACATTTCAACATAAAAAAAAAATCGTTAGAAATGAATGCTAACAATGATAACTCATTAATTCATGGTAATCTAAAGAAAAAACTAGGACACGTATTCATAGCCATATCCTAAGTTTTCAAAAGTGCAAAGTCTTAACTCTAATAATCTCCATATCCGTGTTTGTACTCGTATCCGTATCTAGTATCATAGGCTTTCAAAAAGGGTTCTTTGGGGCCCATGGTGATAATGAAATGACGAAGGTGTACATTTAAGGGTATAAGGTGTAGATAAAACTCAATGCAAAGAACTCATTTGGCATTTTACATACCATTAACTTCCATATGTAAAAATCAAAGCACATGTTCGCATGTGCAAATGTTAACACATGGAAATTGTTAAACACAAATGATCCTGAGGTGAGAAAACAATGTTGTAACTAAATGCCGGTATTCACAATATTTACTTCTTTTTTTTAAATGGTATCATACTATGGTTTCGCAAAATTAAAAGTTGTAACTAATCTCTTGGGTAAAATTAAAAGTTTACGTTAGACATCATACTATGGTTTCGCAAAAGAGAACAAAACAGATCTGTATAAGGTATGATGTACGCATAAAGTACCAATGTATGAATAAGTTTTTCTTCTTCTAATGATCCATGTGACAGCAAAAACCCATTATCTTTTCCTTATTTTGGTGGTCCGCATGTCTGTAATTTTGTTTCCTCTCCATATATCTATGGTTCTTTCCATTTTGACCATATTACTGCACGAGATACTGAAAACATGATTACTTTGATATGAGACTATTTGTTTTATCATCATCATCAAAGCCTTGTCCCAACTATTTTGGGGTCGGCTACATGAATTCTATTTCTTCATTCCGATCTATCCTGAGCCAAATTCTCATATAAGTTGCACTTCTTCAGATCTATTTTTACAACCTCTACTGACACAGCCAAGATCCGGGATCGAGCAACCCTGGGCCTTCCGTACTACATCATCCATCCAAGTCCTCTTCGGCCTACCCTTTCCCCTTGGTAGGCCATAAACTTGAAAAGCCAAACTTTTTCTTATCGTCGTTGTTGCCGGACTGCATTGGACGTGCTCAAACCATCTCAAACGGGTTTCCCTAATTTTATCTCCTATTGATGTTATCCCTAATTAATGACTTTGTTTTATCTATTAAGGAAAATGTTTTTTACGCCATTTGTATCTAATTTGTGTAGGGCATTTATCTATAGAATAGATTGTTGTTTGGTATTGCTAAATAACCACATCATTCTTCATTGTAGCAATGACGAAGTTGTAGGCTTGTGTCCTGTTACTTAAAGAAAATAACCACAATATTCTCTGGACTTTTGGAAATCACTTTATTTGAAATGTTACTTCACCTCTGTAGATTACTGTATTTGAGATCTTACTGTCATAGACATCATTTTCTTCAAGGCTGCTGAGTTGCATTCAGAGATTCAGAGGCAAGGAGTCATTCAACAGGTAGCAGCAGTAGCAAGTTCATCTGCTTTGAATGTGAAGGTCTGATTTCTTTGCCGGTCCTTTTCTTTTAGGGGGTTGTTTGCCTTTCACACATGGGATATGCCAATGGGTTTACATATGTAAGATTTGCGCCTGTGAATTTACATTTGAAAAATTCACTCATTTGAAACACATTACTATGTTTGTTTGGAAGCACAATGTTCACATGAGTAAATGTTGAGTGGTTTGGGTTACATACGAAAATTTTTCATTCATATCAAAATCTGTGAATATTTAAGACAGGAAACTAAACATTTTGGGTTTAATGGGTCAATAAAAAACAAAACGGTTTGGGTTAAAAATCTGGGCCACAAGAGTTGCAAAAACTAAAAAATGGCTCCAGGGTTTGACACCACTATCTATCCCAGGCAAGACTTCTTATGGCGCCATTCTAGCCAAAAAGAAGTGAAACACTTTCACAACTTTTCTGGTGTGAAAATTTTCATATGTAAAATTACCTCATTTACACCATTTTAACACCTCATTTACGCTTTTGATGTATAAACGGGCGCAAACAAACGTGTTGATGTGTAATGGGTGCAAACAAACAACCCCTTGCCTATTTTGAAAAGAAATAAGCTAGTTGCCATCATTCAAAAAAAAAAAAAAGCTAGTTGCCTTTGGATACTTCAACTAGTAACGCAGCCCACATAAGGGCCCAGAGGTGGGTCTCACATTCATACAAATAACAAGTTCTGGTTCTAAGATTTGCAATATCGTGGAACATATACTTCATTACTTACCATAGATTTTTCTTGATTAAATAATTTATACAGATTAGGACTCGTCGAGGTCTCGTCCTCTGACAGTGATGTCAGTGGAGTTATAACATCCTCAAATAGAGGATCCAAAGCACCACTAGGATTTTAATTGGCACATTATAGACCATGAACCAAGTGTCCAGACATTTCATCTAGTGGATCACATTGTGGATTTATGTTATAAAAAAAATCCCATTGTGGATGTAGATTTGCCCCAAAGAAATCAACCATATTGAAAGATTGTAGTCATTGAGTACTTGGCCTGTATCATGTTGAACATGAAATGGTAGTTGTATTTTTCCCGAACCTTGTATAATTAGGTTGTCCTTCATAGGGTTTGAACTTTCTATCGATTTATCCATGGTGCACCACTGGGTAGTGGTTGAGATAACCCTGTCATTTGTCCACTTGTACATATTTAAGGCCTTAGGATGCTAGATATTCTTTTATTAAGGATTTATTTTATTCTGTTCTGTGCAATCATCAGTTGGTCTTTCTATTGGTTTATGTTAATCACCATTGGGTTGATGCTTACTTCTGTTATTTTAAATCGGTGTTAGGAGTGTGCTCAAGCATTATTGAAATTATTATATGATTCTTCTTTCTCAGGCTTCCAAGAAAAAGGAAAGCAACGATCTCAAGTATGACATATTAGGGTGGGCAATTCTCGCAGTTGTTATTGTTGCATGGGCGGGGATGGCAAAATCTCATCTTCCTCCACCGGCAAGATAAAAACAGCACCACTTATACCCATTCCTTGGGTAATCTTGCGGCTTTTAAAATTTTTGTTGCAATATGGCATTTTTGAAAATGGGGAATGTTTTTTGATTTGGCATTCATTGATTTGGTCATATGTTTTTTTTTTCTTTTTTTTTTTTTTTTTTTGCGGGGGCTAAAAAATATATTAATCAGCCATCATCTTCTACCTCAGTTTTGAACTTTAAATCAGGGTTATCTGTTTTCCCCCTAAAAAAATGGAATACATAGAAAATTCTGGCTTCTAGTCTCCAAATAAGTTTTAGTTTTGCTTCCCTATATATCTTTCTCTTTTTGTTAAAGGATTGCAAGCTCGAAAAAGAGTCAATGGTTTATCCCATAAACTATCAAGGCTTCAAAAAGGGTTGTACTCAGTTTATGCGCAAAAGTGGGTTGGACCCAAGATATGCTTGTTCTGGCTCTAAATTTGTTAACGAGGTTAACGAGGTGTAGAATTAAGTATATGATCTAAGATCACTTGAATGTTGTCTTGCACAATATCACTTACGAGAATTATGACCTTTAAAGCTAGCTGTTTGTGGATTGCTATAGTGAAATGCCGATTGATGCGTGTCATTTGAAGAATTATTACACACGTAAGCGAATGGCTTTGACCACCCTTATTTTAATTATGATTGATTTTGACTGTTTTTCAATTTTGTTTCAGTATTCCAATTCCAATTGAGTATACAATACGGTGTCTTTACCTATGATATTTTACTATTGGAGACAGGGTACAAGATTTCAATTTCCTTACGAGATCATATGCTTCAAGACATCTCCATTTGAGAACAAGTTTCCTTGTAAGATGTGTGACTACCCAAGTATAAGATTTTGATTTCCTTATAATAAGATACCTGACTGCCCACTATCCAGTTGAGTAGAAGATTTCTTTTTATATATAGTTGAACAGGATCTCTTCGGTTTTCCTCGTCTCTCTTCGATTTCCTTAATAGGTGAGCAAGATCTCTTGTAACATATAGTAATTTTCTCTCTATAGTGGTAATTGATTGAAGAGATATAGTGATTAAAGAAATTCTCTCTTCAAATTCTTAATAGCTGAACATGATATTTTATAACATCATCATCAAAGTATTGTCCCAACTGTGTAGGGTCTGCCACATGAATTTTGTTTCGCAACTCTAGCCTATTTAAGGCCAAATTCTTGGTTATGTTACAGTTTCTTTGGATCTAACCTTAATGCTTCAATTCATGTCCACTTTAGTCTACTCTTTTTCCTTGTGGGTCATCGACTTGCATAGAGGGATTTTTTGCTCATGCATACTTTAATTGGCTTGGCTTGCATCGGACATATAGAAAACTCTTTCAAATGAGTTTTTCGGGATTTATCATCCATTGATACTGCCTCTTGAATGTCTTCATTATTTTTCTCTTTACTAATTTTACCACACATCTATCTGAACAGTGACCTTTCCACTATATTCATTTTTTGCATGTGTTTTTTTCCTAATTGACTAACATTCTACTCGATGCGTAATAGTTGGTCTAGTCCTTGTCTTATAACATACGAGCCAAAACTTGGGATCATCGAAAGCCAATTTGTGGCGTCCCCTCCTTGATTCAAGCCGGACAAAACTATTGGCCCAACATTAGTGGGATTGAATTTCACTCTTACTGAAATCAAGCCCACCGTTTTAAATTGATCGCATATTGAAATGCATCATATTGTTAATATTTTCACAATTTTTAAGCTTATGGTGGTCTCAACTCCAATTAGAGTAAGCTATGTCCTAATACTGATATTAGGAAACCATTGTTTTTAAGTAGTTAATATCTTAAAGGCCGGCCTATTAACATTATAGGTTTGACATGTTGTTCACAATTGTTACAAAGAGAAATATGCACCATATTAATTTGTATGATTTTCTTATATGAGACCCTACTAGTATATACTTAGGGCTGGTATGATTAAGAATACTTACAGAAAAGTTGATCAAGACCTATGACTTGATTAATATTATGAAAGCCTGTTTTTTGACCTGGTGAAGTTGGCTTAGATTTTTCTTCTTCTATTTTTACATTATCTATTTTGCATTTTTTTATTGTATTTATTTTAATGATGCGTTTTACAATAAATCAAATCAAATGGTAGGCCCAATACCAAATAAAAACAAGTTCCTCTGGAGAATCTTTAAAACTTGTCTTTTAGCCTTTATGCTTTTGGGCATACTTCACTAATAACAAGCATCCATCTATTATTACTGGGAGTAGTCATTGTTTTTCTTTTTTTTATTTAAGTAACCTATTTTTAAATGTAAAAGGAATTACTTAAACTTATTTTAATCTCTTTTTATTTCACATAAAAAACTTAAAAAAAATTTGTTCTCTTTTTATTTTCTAATTTTCCAAACATTGAATCCCAATTATACTATATTACAGTCAAGCCTTTTCAATCTATTTTGGACCGTTGGTTATAATTTTGACCTTAAGTTATTATTCTCTCCTCCATTATCTCTTTAACTATCCACTTCTTATCCCATGCACACCTATTTATGTCATATAATTACCCATGTCTATTCCCCACTTTCCCTCTTTTGGTTTTGGTAAAAAACTCTTTTCTGTCCACATCTCCTATTACATTTCTGCATATTTTTATTTTTATTTTATTCTACATCATTTCTCAAATTCTTTTTCTACTTTAACCTACTCTCATTGTGAAAATAAGTTATGGTTCATATTTTTTTTCTTTCTAAAATTTTACCATTGTGTGTGTCGATATTTTGGCTGTCATTCAAGTCGATGCTTATTTTCCAAAGTATGAATATTAATTTCAATGAACATACTCATGCTTCGGCCGGGATACATGCTAGTGTTCATCTATCATTAACTTAAACTTACTCTCACTAGATGCACTAAGGACAAAGAGAGTGTTTGTGCTAACCAAATAAAATTGCCATGTATATGAAAAACAACATATTTCAGTGGTATACGTCAAATTAGCATAGCAGTAGATGATATAAATAGAGATGCATTTTTATGTTACCCAATAAACCTCTGATAATCAAACTAGGAAAAAAAATCTCTTGACTTGTAAGCAAGTTCATAAATTTTTCAAAATCATCCGCAAAATTCTAAGATAAAAAGCAAAATTCACTACAACATCAGATGCTAATCACACAGCCCCTAACAACATTAAAGAACACTGAATCACATCTAATGCAGGAAAAAACTCACTTGGGAGTTAGTGGCGTGGTATATAGGCATGGGTTTGCTCCGCACATCTTGTATTCAAAACAAGCCCCAAAATTTGCCCGTTGAATGGTTACGTGGTAGGATATTTAGCGGGGGGACACTTGGGAGCATTAGTCCTGTTGGGTCAAAGACCTTAGAAATATCCAAGAAAAAAAAAATCTCAAATTTCATGTTCGATTCAATTGAACTGGATGAGAAAAAAAACTGGTTACGAAATATAACACAGGTTCAACCATGGCTTCTCTTTATGTTCCTCTAGTATTTCTCTCTATTTCTTTTATTTGCTCTAACCAAACAAGAACAGAAGAAAATATAGGGTTTCCTATCATTTTGAAGTAGTCTCAGCCATGGATTTTCATCATTTTCACACGTCTTGTGATATTTTTATCTCTCAGGGTGCACCATAGTTTATGTTGTTCCGGGTTAGTCCAACTATATCTCCACAATTCTGAGTGTCACATTTTGATTATTTTAGTGGTCCTATCATTTCTTTCCATTTGGGTGGCCCGGCCCACACATTTCCAACATGGGTGGGTGCATGACATTTAATATCATTCTTAGGTGGGACTGCACCAAATTTCTAATCACTTTTTGGATTGCACTTTGTGGTTGGTGATTTGTGTCACAATTCACCTCATCATTAATAAATGATCTTGTTTCATTAGGGGTATGATGTAGATGGATTCATTATTGGGAGTTGCTGGTGTAGATACCATCACTCTTTTTAGTACGTCACCAAGTCTATATCTAATATGACTAGCTGTTGATAAATTACTCAAGACTTCTAATTCTAGTTTTTAACTGAAATATCTTGCAAACTGATTTTGATAAAGTTCAAACGTGGTGCCAATTGGGAAAATACAGTGTATACGGTCGACATCATAGTCAACCTGCAATGTGTCTGGTTTGCGAATCATGTGTGTGGCCCGGTGCGAACCGGGTACGTTGGGGTTTTAAGAATCCCAGTTTCAGGATTTCTCTGTTTGAGGTTTGTTCCAGTTCATCCTTCTCTGAAAAAACATTTAATCTAAGAAAAACATATAATTTCTAAGTAAATCTACTAAATCATCACCTGAGTTAAAATCTGGAAATTAATTGAAATAATCTGAAATTCAGTATAATTTTTTTTTATTCAAAATATATATTCATGTTTAACATATCAGAAACTTGCCTCAAAAACTGAGATAGCTGGTCACTACTGATTTCTCTAAGAATCCCTCAAACCCACTTGACAAAGCCCTTCCAAAAGCTCCATCAAGAAAGAAGAACAAGGAAGAAGATGAAGAAGAAGATGGTGATGATGGTGGATTGATGGTGATAGCTGATGAGAGGAAGAGAGCTGGAGAGGGAGAGGCTGGCTTGGGTCGATCGTCTGAGAGAGAGAGCAGAGAGAGACGGGAGAGATAGAGAGAGGGAGAATCTGCTGGAACTTCACTTAGAGGTGAAGTTTATCCAAAATTTGCCACAAAGCGTCCCTATGGGATTAATTCAAAATATTAGCAAGTCACCTAAAAATCAGAAATAACAAAAAAATCTCAAAATCAAATGACTAATCAAGACTAATTAGGCTAAACTGGACAATTATGACTAATGACCCCATTTAAAAATAGGGTCTCGCATCAAGCATGAATCCCAAGGCGGGGTGGCCATGGTGGGTCCCTTTTTTTCAAAAAAATCAAAATTCCTTACTTTATTTTAAGATTTTTGAAATCTCAAACTCAAATTAAAGATATAAAGGAAGGAAATGAATCCAAAATACATGAGAAGCAAGGAAAAGTTAGAGAAGGAAAGAGAGGAGAAGAAAAGAAGCAAGCAAGAAATAACTTCAAGATGGAAGGGACGTCCAATCCATGGGTTCTCCCATGTGTTGCATGCCAAGTGGGTCCAGCTTCATTGTAATGTTTTGAAAATTCGATTTGGGGAATTTTTCAAGAAATCAAGCGGCCCAACTGTGAGATTTGCAAGCAAGGAAGATGTCCTAAATTAGAAGGAGCTAGTCAAAGAACCAAAGTAGAAGCAAATTCAAAATTTTAGAGAAAATTTCCTAAAACACTAGAACTTAGATTAAAAGAATGAACCTTCCCAAATTCTAATTTTTGAGCAAGAAATTTAAGACATAATAAAAGGGAGTCAAGGGGTTGCACGCCCCATACCATCTAGTCCAAAAATCCCACACTCACTCTCCTCTCTCTTCCCAATCTTTTCCACTCTCTATCTCTCTCTCTCTCTCTCTCGCTCTCTCCTCTCTTCTTCTTCTTCTCTCTTCTTCTCTTCTCGTGGGGCTTAAATTTGAAGTCTTTAAGAGTAGAGATGAAGATGTGGGGTATCTCATGCATTATAAATTTGTTTCTGCAATTCGCTATTTTTCCTGTATATAGCAAATGCTTCAAGGGCTTGCATGATAGTAATGAAAAATACTTGATTGGAGCCTTGGAGTCATGTTGAAATCTCTCATCAATTAACATTTAAACACACGCCCTTGGTCATCCTAAACGGGAAGAACTTGAATTGACACCGTACGTATTTTTAATTAATAAAAAACCAAACTTGATCGACTCTAGGAACTACATGATTCACATTCTGATGTTTATTTATTTAAATTATTGATTTTCTGATATTTTTTATGCAATCGGTTTTTTCTAACTCTTTCTTATAGTGAGCAGTTGATTAGTTAGGATTTTTAGCGTAGGCTTTTTAAAGGACTTTTGAATAGGCTATAATTGTGTGATTAATTTAAATTAAGTGTTATTGGATTGGGTTTGTATAGATTTTATTTCAGCTGGTTTTTGATTTTTTCATAGGACAATGTAGGAGTTAGTTGTTTCTTTTTTCGCTCCCCATAGATCGACCCCCAGACTCAACGGGTTATCACTACATCACAGGCCGTAGCCTTGCACTTGGGCTGTTGATCATTTCTCTGTGGGGAGCACCGATTCTTTTCATCAAGAAGGACCGTTCGTTGAGAATGCGTAGATTATAGGCAGTTGAATCAAATAACGATCACGAAACAAGCACCCTCTGCTGAGAATAAATGAATTGTTCGACAATTTACAAGGCATGATGCACTTTTTTTAAGATAGATCTAACGCCAGGCTACAATCAAGTAAGGGGTCAGAGAACAAAGATGTGCCAAAATAACTTTCAGAACAAGCTATGGGCATCTTTTTTCAAAAAGTATGCCTTTCCGCATCTACCATCTTAACTCCAATATCAAATACCTATTGACCTGTTAGGCTATTGAATCCACAACTGGCCTTTCCTGCGGATAAATGGCTAGCCTAAATGTATAATGGGTATTCCTCAGTGGTGGGTTTTTGTGCGGTGAAATTCTAAAGTGGCCCGCCCACCTAAATTGAAAACATAAGGTGGTTTAACAATTGGAGAAAGCCTAGCTTTAAAAAGCAGGGACCCCATAAGGTGGGCCAAGGTCAAACCGTTTTAAAAATAAGATACGTTAAGAAGGAAAATTATGTAAATAGGACCCAACTAAAGCTTACCCTAGTTAGACGCTGACCTTTCTTATGCGCATAGAAACCGCAAATTCTTCTCTTCTCCGAAATCCTAATCTGTCTGCAATTAGGGTTTCTGACTTTCTTCTTCTTCCTATTCTTACGCTCGACGATCTCTCTCCTTTTCACTCCTTCCATGCCTCCCATGACGAAGATTACTCTGAGAGCTCGGACGGTGAGACATTCGACGCACCCATCGATGAGCGGTCGCTCTGGCAGTCGCAGACCATTAAAGCGCATGACCGAAAGACGATCGCATCGACAATGGAATCCCTCTCTCAACGTTCACTGGAAAGATCCTCCCCAAGGTCATCGAGGACTGCAAGAAGATGATCGTCCACGGAGGGCCTGGGATGCAGAGTTCGTCAAGGTCGATCAGGCCGTGCTTCCCATCCTGGTAATGGATCCCTTATTATTTGGTTTATTATTCTGGGT
>QPKB01000505.1:0-28840 GCA_003546025.1 Camphora micrantha
TTTAAAGAATTGAAAACTAGGCTATATTGAGGACTTTAACCTGACATTGTATAATTGAAACTCCAAATTATGAACCAACTTCGGGGACACCAATTTCTTATTTTTTAACAATAGAGTCTCAATCACACAAGGGTCAATAAATAGTCTTAGCATATACTTGATGAAATTATCGTGTTTTGAACTTTGGATTATTACAACAAGTAATATCGTGTACTCGCTTTGAATCCAAGCTTTAAGCTCGTTCGAAGATTTGTTTCAAGTATCAAATGGGGATCACTTCTTAAGTTGTGAGCATATACATTATGCATTTTGCTAGCTGTGCCTTATCTTGTTTTGATAAGTGAATTTCCCTTTTATTCCGACGTGATTGAATCGTGTTTCACGTGTTTTGTGCATTAATGAACTCAAGTGAATACCACAGAGCTTGGACTGTCCTTTCAGTCTGATCCACTGTTCGGGGGTCCTTAAACATGTGGACTATCTGCAGATTAGTCGTGTATTTTATTACACATCGTGCGTGTTCGGCTCCGCGGCCGGAATCTCGTATTTGTGGGAACCGTGTCTTGTTATATTATGTATATATCGTGCTTGTCGTGCGTGCTTACTCTTTTCACTATAAATGATAGAGAAAGGATGGGCTCTTTGTGGATTTACGATTCATGATATATTATGTACGCATGCTAGTTTGTCACTAATTTTTGAAATACATTTAGTCAAGTATTTATTTTAAGTTCGGTAAATTGTTTTTATATGTTTTCGACTAAACATGATTATTCCATGCTCATGCCTAAATTGATTACCTGCCAAACCGTCGTGTTTGATACTTGTTATTTGTGTTAGATTGTATGGACTCAATCCATCAGATGATGTTATAAATTGATTAATTTCTTTATTTATCAATAATATCATGCTTTCCTTTCATGAGATGAATGGTGTTTTTACTACTTAATGCACGTGACCAATACATATGACATAAATGGTTCATGAGATGAACCGGGTCCCATTAGTATATTAAATGTGATATATGTGTATGGATGAGATCCACACACAGGAGACATTTGTCACAAATCTTATACTTAAACTTCTTCACAACCGGTGATGAGACTAGGCATCTCATTTGATAAGGTTGCAGCGTTTTGATCACTATAAGATAGTGTGATTTGTCTCGATCATCAGAATGTAAGATTCTGGATCGCGGTGCTGGTACATTGGATGTATTGAATGACCATGAGATGCACCTTATGGAATACTGTCTCGAGTTTAAGGTTTGCTCTCATAATTCCCTAATAATAGGCTCTCAATCCTGAGACATTGATGAACTCAAGTTTCTATCTATTCATTTGCTTTGAGTCACCAATGAGGGAGGCCAACTGTAGGTCAACACCTCGGTGTCTTGGGTATGTGGTAGTAAGACTGTGGGAACATCCAATGGTCAATATGGAATCTATCTATATTAGCCCCTTGTGCCAATTAATGGATTTATCATTAGTAAGTGCGCACCCATCTCAATTAAGAGTTAATTGGATGGTACTGATGATCACTGTGATTAATTGGGGCTCAAGGATAATAAGATGTGGATTTAAATTGGCGGGACATTATTAGTCCAGTTAATCCATGGATATTGATAGAGGGGCTTAATTGTGATAATCGAGAAGTTTAGGGTCTTCATTGTAATTTATTCCTAAGACTGGAGTGCAATTGCATTTATATAGTGGTGTTATTTGCAATTGACTGTGGGCCCGGATTACACATGAGATGTGGGGTCACGTGTCCCAGTTGGAGCCAGCTTTCTATGGAATCCCTAGTGGTCCCCACGCTAGCCCAAGTTATTGGAAAGATACTTATCCTACTAGAACTCTAAGATGAAGGAATTAGGAAGTTACTATTTCTATTTGAAGTGAGACTTCTAATAGTGGTAATAGTAAGGTTACTATTTTTTGTAGAAGTAAGACTTCTATTTCAATTAGTACAAGAGAAGGAGGTTGCTTAATGCTATAAAAGGAGTAACAAAGGGGCTGAGAAAAACACAACCTTGGAATTCACGCCCAGCCCCCTTTGTGCAAGAGTTGCACATACTTCTCTTCTCCTTCTAGTTCTCTTCTAGTTTCGTTTAGAGCTTCTAGTTGTTTTCTCTAGGAGATCCCACCCATCTCCTATAGAGAAGAGATCTGGTACGAGTCATAGCGTGGAAGGCTAAGAGGTCTTGGAGATCTAAAGTTGTTTTCTTTTCCATTAAAGCACAACCGGACAACAAAGGTATAATCTGCTTCTCTATCTTTTGTAGATTATATTTGCATGGTGTTGCTTGTATTATTGTTGTACATGGTATATGAGTATGAGGGATTGCATCCTGGATATGGTTAATGGCCTCATGGGCGTTTGATCCTTGATTCAAGTGGGTCAAAAGTTTTGAAATCGCATCCACGAGGCCCACCTATTTCCAACAATTTGGTGCCCAAGTGTAGGCAGTTTTGCCTTTGAGGAGGAGTGCCCGGACTAATGGATGTGTATCTAGATATAAATATTTGAAACTTTGTAAGCAGGTGCGAAATGATAATTTGAGCGGCACAAATATTTTGATTGTGTTTTTTTTGTAACAAAAAGAGTATGTCACCCTTATGTGCCAACCTGGTAATATTATCGGTGACACAAATTTGGTTGTCAGGGTAAATATTTTTAGTGACAATTCTTGTCATAGAAGATTTCTTTTCTATGACACCCGCATTGTTGTCACCATTGCTTTAAGTGACACCCTACTATGTCATGAAAAATCTTTCTTTCACGACACCATATTTTTGTCACTGTTGACATCATTCCGTGACAAGTGCACAAACTTTGTCACCCTTGACTTTTAGTGTCATGGATACAATGACACCCCCATCCCATGTCACCAAAAATAATAGGTGACAAAAATTAGGCCTTCGATGACAATTTTTCATGTCACCAAACATGTTTTTTCTTGTAGTGATAAATTCAGGAGGAGTACCAATTTTGTTATTTTGTGCTCTTTTAATCAAGCCCAAACAACACCCCCCCCCCCCCCCCCCCCCCCCCCCCCCCGGCACACACACACACTATTGATTGTTACTCTCATGCAAACAAAAAACCCCAATATGTGCAGGAACAAATGTGAAATGGGGTTTTCAACTGATATATGTAAATCTAATAAATGGTGTGAAAACTTTCAGTGGATATGTTGCACAAAAGCCCCAAGAAAAATCTTTCATGATTTTAATCTTCGGAAGAGAGGGATTGGAATGCAATGTTTTTCTACGTATATTTGAGCCAGCTCTCCTAAGCTGAAGCTTAGGATAAGGTAGATTTCAAGAACTTCTAAGGACCCTCCTATTTGCAAAAAAAAAAAAAAAAAAAAAAAAGAATCAGCCCCAATTGTGGTTTCTATCATCTTCATCTGGGCACCAAATGTTTAATGGTCAACAGTTCGTTAGGATCAGTACACAGTCAATCCAACGGTCAAGTAAATTCAGATCTGACCCGAAGTTGGTGGACATGTGCAATTTAGGGGGGTGGTGTGTTTGGTCCATTTGGATGGACCAAGGTTGGGCCCCAGAAGTGCTAGCTTACGGAATCTTATCCTAAGCTTAAGCTTAGGCTTATAAGGTTTAGCTGAGGTACGCTCAATTGTATGGTGGGGCCCACATGGGGATGGGCATAGGGATGGAGGGGGATTTCAAAAACTCCCAAGGACCCTCCTCTTTGCAAAAAATAGCCCTAATCATGGTGAGGAACAAAGTTAATTGGGCCCACCTAGGGCCTCACTGATCGTAGGACTTGGCGGGGATGGAAAAAGACATCTTGGATGGGCCGATATATAAAGTTTGGGGTCAATTTCATGCCTCTAACTCCATTCATTTGTGGCCCACAAATATATGAAAAATATTCATGCTCATCCATCCCTCACAAAAATATGGTGAGGGACAACATAGTGAGGCCAACTTTATGAAGCATCAAAACCATCATGGGACCTCCTTAAGTACAATATATGAATTAAGTTTTCACCTATCCAAATGGATTGGGCCATTGGATCGAAGGTTAAGTTTTTTCTCTTTAATATAAAGTTGTTAAATTGTTAGCCACAGATGAAGGGGTTAGAGGGTTGAAATTGACCCTTAACATGATATATGGCCCTATCCAAGATGTCTCTTTCCATCCCCTACTAGTCTCATGATCAATTGGGGCCTTAGGTGGGCCCCATTAAGTTTGTCCCTCACCATATAGTGAGGGATGGATGCACATGAATATCACCCCCACCCCCAACCCCACTCTCACCCCCACCCCCCTTCACTTACCAAGCTGTCATTCTACAAATCTAAGCATCGGGTCTATTTGACTTGATATTGATTCAAATAGATATTTTAGTGCTTTCAAGAATTTGAAAGTCAATTTCCCTACATGATTGATTGTATTAAAGGTCATTTTTCTCTTTTCCATAAAATAAACAAAAGGAAAGAAAATCTCACCAGAAATCAATGTCTAAAGGAAACACATATGATTTATTATTATTATCATTATTATTATTATTATTATTATTATTTTAAAGTTTAGCCGTTAACTTTTCCTACTTGATATATCGGCTTATACTACTTTTATTATATGAGAAGTTTGTCGTTTCAATTTAATCAGATATGGTATTGGTATACTTTTAAATAATTTTTCAACAAAATATTGCACAAAACTTTACTCTATATTATACTTATTCTCGTGAAAAAGCTGCCACAATAAAAGTGAAGCTTTCACTATTGCAGAGAAAACCTTTCCTACTCTCCATGCTTTTATTCGCGAGTTCCATAATAGCCCCCAAATAAAAGTTGCTGATTATACAAAAGAGATATCAGCAAAAGTCCATGGTGAATTCTTCTTGCCGGTATCCCCGCTTCGACCTGTATTTCAACACAGCCTAAAACTTTGCAGGATTGATCTGTCAAAGCCGAGACTCCTTTTTAAATAAGAGAAGCAACTAGCAATAGAGAACAAAAGCATTGGTTAAAGCTGTTCCAAACGTAAATGAAGGAAGACATTAGATTAAATGAGCCACAAATGGATGAAACCAAAGGATGGAAAAAGTTAGTGGTGATGGTCCTTGGTAAATCTAGATGCACATCCCAAATGAGGAGGGGAACTGATTTGGGGCCCACCTAGCGCATGTGGCTACATATTAATTACTGATAAAACATACAGAAACGTTCTTTTTACTGGGTATTGGTGAGCTCAAAATATGTAGCAAGTTATGTTGAACTTTTCAGAATACTTGAACTTCACTTTTTATCTTTATTTTATATTTATGTTGTTTCTTTTACAGAACTCTGTTCTTTTGTGGGTGACACGTTTATGTTCTCGTAACACCCAAAACCTAGTACATGTTACCCGAAAGCTGAAACTCTATGGCATACTTGGGTCTCTTACACGCTCTAGCCACGTGACAATTGCTCTTTCCTCTCTTTCTCAATCAAAATACGCTGGTAATGACAAAAAAATGTGAGTCAGGATCCTCCGGAGTTTAAACCAAGAAAAATCCCAAATTAAAGCAACGTAACTCCACAGTCGGACCTACCTAAAAAATCCAGACCTTTCAAAACAAATGTCCTCTTGTTAAATAGAGTATCCACAAATTTTAGATCAATCCAAGTCTATTCGACCGTAGATTGACTGTTTGATGAAAAATGTGACAATAAATATGCATAAGATGCTGTCAATCGCCTGTTTTTTTCAAAAAAATAGTCAATGCACTTGGGGTACTAAACCAGATTAAAGTAAAATTTGAGGATACCCATATAATTAGAGAGACATTATAGTTAAATTTTTGAATTTTAATTGTGGGCCCCACTGTAGAGAGCTTCACTCCTTTACCTGGGTTCTCCATGTTATAGGCTCAGAAGATCCTGATTCAAAAAATGAATGTGCATATCTTGGCATTTATGTTACATATTTGATAATTATCTAGTGAACGAGGCAATAATGGGCTAGGATTCATGGGGGCTATCTGAGACTTGCGAGGATTGTCCCCACTGTTGGGTCTCATTCTTTTGATATTTGTGGATACTCATTTTGTGGGGCCTCTATCTCAGTCATCTTAAGTTCAATCGATATTGTATGTGTGTTAATGCAATAATCTCGTAACCGGCTACTGTTTTTGGAGTGGTAATTTCAACTTGAGGAAAAAGTATCAATCCCCACATGTGTGTGATACTTAGGTGTCACCACCAGTCAACCATGAGTTTACTATACCATTAGAATGTTTTATTCCTCTATAGGATGCTATATTAATGTCAAATGATAAACCAATCAACTATGTGTGTATCGGCACTGTCAAAATTCTTTATTCGTCCATAGGATGCTATACTAATGTCAAACCATACCAATACTGAGATATACATGTAAAAACCACAGAAATAACTTGATCCCACTTTCTATTATTATTATTATTGGACACTCTTGTGGGCCCCAAATTCTTGACCCAAAACCATTTGCATATTGTCATTAGATATGAAAAACCCCAGTTCTTGAAATTTAATATCTTAGATCCTCACGGATTTTGGGATACATGTGAAAACGACAAAGATAGCTTAATCCCACTTCGTCATTTTTCTGCACTCTTATGAACCCCGAGTCCTTGATCCTGATCTCAACTGTTCAACAGTCTCAAAGAAATGATATTAGCCTATTAGGGTTTGTTGGTTTTTCTCATTTACCATGTATGGTCATGGATTTTGGGATACGTGTGAAAAACACAGAGTTAGATTAATCCCACTTCCAGATTTTTCTACAGGCTTCTGATCCCCGAGTTCCTTATCCCGCCAACTCAAGATTCTCATAGAAATGATATAACATTTTGTTGGTTTCCGTCTTGGGGTTTATTCCATACGGTCACCAATAGCTGCCACCAAAGTCAAGCCGTTTCCCCAAACATTCTCCTTGTTACTCCATTATTGTGATATCGCGAAACTTTATTGAATTATCTGAAACAAGCATTGAAATATAAAGAAAAAAAAAGTGCAGTTTTATGCGATATCATATAATTCAGTAAAAGTTTTGTGCTAATGCAAAAATGGAACAGAACGAAGAACTTCTAGGTAAATCTGTACGTTGGCCGCTGGCATGGAGATCGTCGGCTAATGGTTACCCTA
Organism: Camphora micrantha; assembly: GCA_003546025.1. Taxonomy (NCBI): domain Eukaryota; kingdom Viridiplantae; phylum Streptophyta; class Magnoliopsida; order Laurales; family Lauraceae; genus Camphora; species Camphora micrantha. The sequence goes on from QPKB01000505.1 coordinate 7,146, forward strand.
CAGGAAAAAAGTCATTTTGTGTTTTACTTCTTTGGGTTTCTTCGGTGGCGAAGATATGAGAAGTATATTATCTTCTATTTAGTTGAACATTTACTTCTTAATATATATTTAGTTTTTTTCGAAATTTAGTATTTTTTTTTCTTTCTCATTAATAATGAAGTTTTAAAAATTTTCTATTTCTCTTAAGAAATTCATAAGCTTATTTTCTTTTATATTTATCTATCTTGCTCTACATGTTTTCCATCAGTTTTGATACAATTTATTATATTAGAAAAACTAGATTAATCTATTATATTACTTCAAATTAAATTTGAAAAGATGGAATACCATTTAATACTACCTACATCCATAAAAAAAATACTCACATTCAAAGACCTTTACAACTTAGAGAGATTTATATTCAATTTCCACCATTTTTTGAATCATCACTTTTGTTCTTTTGTCAAATTTTATCAATAATGATTGAGTTATATTTCTAATTTCATTGGTAAATTATTTTAGATATTTAAATACTATTTTCTTCATCATTATTTGGTTGCGACAAAGGATCATATATCGTAATCAAAATTTACTTTATTATTCATTTATAATTGAAGCTTTATCACTTATGACTAATTTATTCATTAAATAGTTTCATTACAACTGCTTTCTAAAGTTCCTTTTTTTTTTTGGGTAATGCTTTGTAAAGTTATTTTAAGACCTAATTGAGTCTTAGAGTTGATTGTCTAAGTCTAACCAACTCGTTTGACAGCAAGCATGTTGAGCTTTTATGTTTTTTTAAATTATTCTAATTCTCATAGTGTGATTGGCATAAACTGAGGTGGGCCCCACATCAAGGTGCATTGATAGATTTCAAAAGTTAAGTTGGCATACCACAAATTGGAGCAAAGAAAATTTGCTAAAATACGTGTGGCTCATACGCGCTATTCATTATGTACGGTTAGAGTTACGAGAAAGAGTGGAATTAGGAATCATTACTACAGAGGAAAGCTACTGTTAACCCCAAAATAATAATGATGTTAAAAATAATAGAACGTCAGTTAAGATGGTTTTGTTATGTACAGCAGAAATGTCAAAATCGGCCATCTAATATAGGTCAATCCCTCAGGCCCCTGTGAATCCCAATGTCAACTCTATAAAAGTCTCCGAAAAACTCCAAGTGAGCTTCAACAAAAGCTAAATCAAACCTTGAAAGGTATTACAAGAAAAGACCTTAAAATGGGACTCAAGAAATCAATCTTAAACTAGTCTTTTAAGATAAGAGCAAGGAATATAACTTAATAGATAACGAAAGAAATAGAACTTAAATACTTATAAGAAAAGTTAGACCCCTACTGAATTTGCACTAAATGAATAACTAACTATCAAGTGCAATATTTTAAGGCAAACAAGAAAAGGCCTCAAGACGGTACTCAAGAAATCGACCTTAAACTGGCCTTGTAAGAAAAGAACAGGCTTATAACTTAGTAGAAAGGACGAATGAGAACTTTAAATACAGATACGAAAGTTTAGGCACCAGCAATTGCACTAAATTAATGACCAAATATCGAGTTAAAGATCTTAAGGCTCCTGCAAATCTTTCCAAGACTTTCAACCCCAAGGTATTTCCACCTTCTGGGAGGCAACACTTCAAAGAGATAAAGGATATCATAAAATGATCTTATTTTAGAACATCTACCTGGAGAATGTCTTTGCATGATTATAAAGAAAGATATGGAGTCATAATTCTATCTGGATTATAATTTGTAGTTTCTAGAAAAATAAAATTCCATGATCGATGGAAAGATTTAAAAATAAATAAATACAGTTATAGTAATATTTAACTTATAAATAAAGATAGATCAGTTTACCTGTGCACATCTAGAGTGAGATGGGTGTGCACCTCGCATATATGTAGAGTTTAACTAACTCATAAATGGAGAGTTGAATTGCTACAAGTTCATGGCAATAGGTATAGGCAGAATGTAGATGAAGAGGTCTTCTCGGCTGAGAAGTTTAAAAGAGAACATTTCGATGAATAGGATTGGGGGAGGAAAAGTAGACCTAACAAAGCTTGAACCAAGATAAATGGACATCAATGAATTTAGTACTGCTGGTGATGATGACCAAATCACATGTCCAATTTTGTGCCTTTCCAAATTTTAGGTCCACGAAGATGTATGCCCACAACAACATATGTATCAAGATCACGACATAAATTAGGGTTCAAAAAAAGCAAAAACAAAAATAAAAAGGAAAATGGAAACGGGGGCTAGCTGTGCATTACATTGTGATTTTGTGGGATCACCACTTAGCAAGAAATAGCATTGAATTAAATTCCACTCACAAAAGTTTATCATGCCCCAAATTTCAGACTCATTGAGTGAGATTCACTATTCCACTAAAACACCCTAAATTTATTAGACTAATCTATCAATCCTTTAAGTTGAGGCTCTCATTATCCAACACAGTAATTTTTGGGACACATCTAAGTCATGTTGATATTATCCTATTCACACGACAAATGAATGGTGGTGGTTGTTGTTGCTAGAATAATAGGAATATCCAATGGCTACAAATGATAGGTTAGTTTCGTAGAGATAAGGATTAGGTTACTTTGAATTTACTTGTTGTCTCATATATATATATATATATATATAGAGAGAGAGAGAGAGAGAGAGATGTGCTCTTATGAGAGACACTCTCACCTTAATATGAAAGATAAAGGTGAGGGCCTCATATTTAAGTTGTGAACATTGAATATGGATGTGAATATCCCCACCTTATCTTTAATGGTATGGTGACCTTATCTCTCATGGTAAGGTGAGAGTGTCTCTCACAAGAGCACCACCCATATATATATATATATATATATATATTCCGGCGAGAACTTTTTCTGAGGCCCACTTTGGGGCCTACCTAGGGATGGGACTGGGGTTGATGGAATGATCCTCATGGAAACACCACGAGTGTCAAGTTTGATCCTAATCCCGTGCACCTAACCCCTTCATCCATGACTCACAAATTTAACAGCTTCATATTTAAAATTTTTTAAAAAAAAAATTTCAACCCTCCATCCAATGGTCTAGTCCATTCCAATAGGTGCCAAACATCGAGACGAGTGGGTTATCAAAGGGGTCCCTGTTTATGCACAGTTTGGATGGTTTGGTAGGTATGTACCACTATTAGTTCTCACGGAAGACACTGTGAGAGCTCGTTCTCACCTGAATATTTTCCTATATATATAACCTTGTTTTGATAAGATTTTCAATGATTTTGTTATATTTATTTTAATGTTTGGTGAAAGTTTACATGGCACTATGGTTGTGGCCTAGCGGTGATCTAGAGATCAGATTGACCATGATCTTAGTTCTTACGTTTCCACTATAATCTTAGCATGAAACTTTTCATCTTTCAATAAAACTCAAATATCCTCCCTTATGATTCAATTATCGAAGCCATCCAATCTCATCCTTTTCATCAAGTTATACAATTTAAAGCGTCTTAGGTATATCACGACAGATCTTATCTAGTGGACCACTGGCATTCTGGCTCAAAAAAGCGGGAACAATCATGATCATCAACAAAGCATTAATGAAAGGGGTTTACTTTTTCATCAGTAATGATCACCAATGTCATTTAGTTTTCAAAGATCAAGGGGTTAACGTACTTTTTTCACTTTTTGTTAACAATCATCATCATCCTTTCATGAAAGGACCATAGATTGTGGGAGGGTGTTATAGATAATAGGAATATCCAGCGGATAAATGATAAGTTTATTTATTATAGATAAGGATTAGGGTAGTTTGAGTTTTTGTCTGAATTTACTTGTAGTCTTCTCCATATTTAGATAAGCATGTTTTAATAGAGCTTAGGATGATTTTATCTTTGTGTTAGTTACAGTTGTGTGGTAACGGTGCCGGCATAGAGAGTATTGCACTTTGTTACATAGGATCCTTTGTTCAAAGTTCAAATGTTAGTGTACTTTTGGGAAAGGGGTAGGACTATCTGTGGTGGATGAGAGAACGAGGGCAAGTGAAGATTTAGTTTCCTATTAGTCTTATATATTACATTATAAGTTTTTCTTTGGTGGGGTTTAGGTCGGTGCATGCGCCCGCGCGTGCCCATGAGAATGTGTGAGAAAAAATGGATAAATGGATGTGATTCTGATAGAGAGAAATGACATATGGATAAATGAGTGTGGTTTTGATTGAGAAGACTGTCCATGCGTGTAATTCTACCAAATAATTGATTTCTCACGTGGAATTTCGATATACGTGTATATTCCTGTGGGAGCCTGCTGTCATTATCTGTGTGTTTTTTGTGCGTGAATGTGTGTGTGTGTGTGTGAGAGAGAGAGAGAGAGAGAGAGAGTAGCTGTGCATTTTACTGTTTCGTCTGGTAAGTGTTACTGTGTTAGTGATGAGAATTAATAATTCTGTTCTGAGCGTACCCTCACATGGATCAGCAACTCCTCTATGAATCCTATAGCGTAGGGAACTGTATCTAACTGTTACAGATAAAGTGACATGTAGATTAAGTTTACCAGCCACAAAGTTATAAAAAGAAGACAAAACTCCAGAAATTTACAGTACCCATGATCAGTAATTCCGTAAACAAGTGAAAATCTGAAGAACCTATATGATCAGTAATTCAATAACATCATTGCAAATATACTCAACTAAGAAAGCCAAGAAACAGGGAAAAGTCATAGATTTCTCTAAATGGGTTTTCATTTTCATATGAAAATGATAAAAATAAAATAAATTTAAAGATAACATATCTGAATGGGGCCATGATCAGAAAAGCACGCAGAGCTTACACATGATCAGTTCGAAGTTATCATTCTAGATGTACAAACATGAATACTGCAGAAAGCACCAGATAATGAATGAGGGCAGAACCTAAAGAAAACCTCAGTGGCCCTCATGGACTTCTAGATATGTAAGTGTCCTCTCCTTGACAATTCTGAGAAAGATGACAGACTACGGTACGTATATAAACAAATGAATAGTTTAAACATGACAGGAACTATCATACATCAATGAGTAGAGCTACTCCTTAAACATTTAGAGCAAAGTTGTTAGTTATACTAAATGTTTTTCCCCTTTTCTCAATCAAAATCAACAAAAACCTATCTTTCTAATAAAGCTGTAGAAGAGTAAATACCCACCCTTGATCTTCCTTCAGACCACCCCCGACACCACCATCCCTCTCTGGAAGAGTAAGTACCCTCCCTCCCTCCCTCTCTCTCTCTCTCTCTCTCTCTCTCTCTCTCTCTCTCCCTCTCTCTCTCTCTCCCTCTCTCTCTCTCTCTCCCTCTCTCTCTCAGAGTTTAACACCAATTCTCTCTCAGTTCAATACCAAAGATGATTAAAACTCCACTTTATGTAGCTTTGAAAACTAAAAACATTGTAGCATCATTGTTATAAACACAGTTGAAGTACAAAGCACCAAACAGTACTTCACTACAAGTTGATTAAATTGATAGAACTACCAAAGAGTGTTAAATACTAATCAAAATGATTAATTCTAGTAAAAGAACTTGTGTGGAAACGGAGAAAATTTTCAAGATAATTATACAAACTGTAGATTATTGTTTCTGAATAAGTAAGATAGTGGTCCTGCCAATGGTTGTCATTCAAAAGCAAAATTAGAATGGGAATAAGATAAAATAAAAGAGGACTAAAACATGAACATGACAAGAGAATCATCTTTAAAGTAAGTAATATTACTTTGTCATTGAACATGGGCAATAACAAAGAGAATATAATCTTCAGAATGTCTGAAAGCTGCAGCATGGAGACAGCAATATATCAATCACTCACCTTCTTCCAGATACTCAACTATAGAAAACCCCACATATAAATTTCACATTAGGTACAGATTATTCAAGTCTTTGGCAGAAGCATTGAATCTGCGAAAGTCTTACCAAGAATATCACCGCACACATGATTAGTAAACCTCACAGAATCGATAATAATAACACTATGACAGTATATGTAGATAGCTTATTCATGGAAATCTTATTGTAGAATACATATGTAAGAATACCCATTTTATTTTCATATGCTTCCATCTTCATCTCTTTCATTGATATCTCCTGATGGGTTACTATTCCATGGAGGAGCATATGGAATTGGCACTCCGGGATTCTGATAGAAAGAAGCACCTGCACTGCCCATCCTTCTTCCGAATTCGGCGGCAGAATGCATAGGTGGGAACCCAGATGCTGCCGCAGGCGGAGGAAGTCCCGCCTGCATATCATGACAAGTGTATCGGAACAGATCGGCGTTGGCGGCATCCAGTTCCTTCTGGAGCCTATGAACTTGCCTCTGGAGGACCGAGATCGCGCCAACACAGCCATATACCGGATCCTTTATCCGGGCCTCGGCCTCATATGCAAGTGAGTTCACAGCATCTTCTCTCTGATGGGGGAGAAGCTCATTGAGAAGCTTGGTGACATTGCTCGCTCCAAAGATCTTATGAACATTGGCGAATTTCTGGGGTTCCTCTGGAGGAAAGTAAGGGGCAAAAATGCATCCCGGCATGCATTTCCTCCTCAGGAATTTGCATGCAGCACAGGGAGAGTTGGAAGAACTGGATGATGCCATCTCACTGCTGCAAAATGAAACATACCCACAAAACCCATCAGAAATTTTGGCATGTCTTCTTTGGATTTGGAGAGTATGGCTTCTCTTTTATCCCGAGTGGGGCTGGAATTAAGAACTTGTAGTTGCACCAGAACAAGACATGTCATGCTTCTACTTCTTTTCATCTTTGGTAGGAGTTAGGTTAGGAATAGGGTATGGATCCCTCATTTTGGAAGAAAGAAAAAATACCCACAGTCCGTCTAATCTAAGTATTGGTCTTTTCCTTAACTCTTCTTCTGCTTTTCTTTTGTTAATTATTTCCAGGAGATTGATTTTTAGGCATGTCAGTTGCACCACTTACTGTGTATATTAGACCCTCTGAAAGCTACTTGAGAATAGATCTGGTTGCTGCAATTTTCTTTCCTATGATTTTTATCTTTTGTCCTCCAGTGTACTGAAATGACACGAACAATTGTTAATATTAGCCAAAACAGAAAGAACCCAATTAGCAGAAGCCCTAGATCAGAGGATGGAGCTCAGAATCATATAGCTTTTATTTTTCATTTTATTTTTTTCTCATAGTAGATGAAAGATATTTATATAATTTTAGAAAAAGGAATTGCTAAATTTAAATACCTTTCTGTGATATAGGCCCTTTTGATCAGAGAGAAATATAGGGAGCAGTAACTTTTTCCCTTGTTCAATCTCTTTCAAGACCCGTTGCTGGGTTCTTCCAGGATCACAGAAGCTTTAGTCATTTAAAGGTCACTGAATTTTGTAGCGTCCTACTATTGGGAGAATAAGTGGAAGTAGCCAAGGAGGAAATTCAAAGGGACAGGAAAGCCTGATTGGAGGAGAAAGGCTTGCGTTCAGGAACAAAGGAGAGGGAAGATGGAGAGAGATGGGCAAGGAGCATTTAGTGTTAAGAAGAGAATGGAAGGGAAAAGACAGGAGTAATAAATTGGAGGTACACTATAAAAGGAACACTGTGACACTGCTCTTATTATGATATACCAGTCTCTTCCCCCCCCTACTTCTCCCCTCCAATATCTCATCTCATGAGAAGTCAAAATCACAAAACCCTTGCTATGATGTGGGTGTAGATGTCTTTACATTGGACAGTAGACACTAGACAGTAGACAAGGACCCGTGGATAGGAGGATTCACATGAATACATGGATTTTCATGGAGGTGTACAAATTTTCAATTATCTAAAAATAAGGTATATTATTATTAAAATGAAGCTACTGATGAGAGCTTATAAACTTTCTTATTTAATTTTATGGACTTGATAATAAGAATATTCAGTAGATACATAGTTTTTTAGAGATAAGGATTAGGTTACTTTGAATATTGGTTGAATTTAACTGTTGTCTTCTCTACATATAGAGAAGCTTCTTTTAATAAAGCTTACACTGGTTTTATTTGTGTTAATGTTTGTTGAAAGTTTACAGTGTATCATAGCCATGGCTCGGTGGTGATCTTGCAATCAGGTCAGCCATGGTCCTGGCTCTTTCGTTTCCATAATGATTGCACTATTAATGATTTTCCTCTAAAAAAATCAAATAGCCCCCCTTACCATGTAATTATCCGAGCAGTCTGATCTCATCATATCCATCAACTTGTATGATCATACGCTACTGGGAGAGATCACCATAATTCTGGCCTATTATAACACCAGCACCACAAGACCCAGAGGGATGTGTCAGTGATGGATTCCACTGGCATAAAGTGATCACTAACAAAGCATGATGATCATTATCATTTAATTTTCAAAGAAAGGGGTTTATTCCTAACCGTCACACAATCCGGTTCATGAGAAGACTATATGATTGTGGGAGGGTTTTATAGATATTAGGAATATCATATGCATACTTAGTTTCTTAGAGATAAGGATTAGGTTAGTTCGAATTTAATTGTCTTCTTCTCTTTATATATATAGAAGCTTGTTTTAATAAAACTTGCAGTGGTTTCACTTGTGCCAGTGCTTGCTAATTTTTTACAGTTTGTGTCGGTGCCAGTTGCTTGTCCACAAAAAAAGATATAAACCCTTATTTTTCTCATTAAATAAAAAGAGGATTTGGAAGTCCGATCTTCCCTCTTAAGAAACACATTCTCACACAAACCCATCTTTCCTTTCCCGCGGGTTTCACACAAAAGTTCCCTTACTATTTTCTTTTTCTTAGAAAAAAAGTGGATATCTTTTAAGAAGAAGACCGTGAAATAAATGTACTTGTGACAAAAATGGGGATCCAAATGACTCTAATGGCCATTTTCTTTTCTTTTTTTTTGGCATTCAGTAGATAGGAATTGATAGTCTAATGAGCTCACCAAAGGATTATTAAAGAAGTGAGGTATAAAGAATGTGACATGAGTGATGGAGGATATAAGGTACGTATGTAGATGGCATTGACTTTCCTAAGATCATGGCGTGTATTCATTTCTCATTTTTTCTTTTTTATTTCCATTAAATGGAAGGTTATTTTATGGTCAGTCTTTTATATTCAATTAAATTCTCCAAGTTTAACCACTTATAGAAATATAAAATAAAAAATTTCTTGAAAATTCAATTACATGAAATGAAAAGGTCATCTGCTCAATTAAAAAAGAAAGTCCTCAGAGATCTAAATTGGGGCTTCATTAGCCAATTTGTAAATGGGCTACCCATCGTTCTAAAGCATGCATTTTATAAGAGTTAGAAATAAATAATAATAATAATATGTAATATTATTGATAAAAAATATAGGGGGGAATCTAGAGGATAGAGCCACTCTTGGACTTACCTGCCCTCCCTATATATAGTCTCTATTATTTTCTCATGAGATAAGTTACAATGTCTTTTTTAGAGCTTGTTTGTGTAACTATGCAAAAGAGGAAACACGGATTCTTCTTCTGCATAAATGCAATTTTGACGAGGGAGTTCAGGTTCGTGTTTATTATCTCATACAAAAGGATCTCACAAAAATAGCTATTTTTCATGAAGAGATTTTTGCACCGAGGGAAAAAAGAAAAGGAATGCATAGAATATAAATAGGCCCTATGCACAAATGTGCCCGTAGAAACAGGCCCGAGCATTTTTGTTCTGATATCGCATCTACCCATAATCAGTTAAGAAAATTTTAAGATGTTTTATCCAAAATGTCTTTTTAAGATAAATATAATGACATGGTGTTTCTAAACTGTGCACAAATAAATATATGCTAATTCTATATTGCGGTACTTTTGAGAATGATTTCTATGTTCCCCCATAATAATGACAACGCAAAAGTGACGTTCGATTTTCTTTTCTTCCTTTTTTTTTTTTGTTCTTCCTCATTTTCAAATAACTATAATCGTTAATTTTCAATATTTTGTTTCACAAATATGAGATTTTCGAACAAGAACAATTATGGATATTATATTCTCATGTAAATAACTTCAACCAAATGACTGAATCATAAAAGCGTAAATACAATTGAATGGTGATTTATGAACGTCTTTTAATTTATAAAGGGACAATTACCGTACGAACTGTCATAAAGCTGACAATAGCCTCAGAATAGCCTAAAGATGTATATTTACCGCAGAGTTGTTTGATCTGTAAGATATCGCGATATCCTAGGGATGTAGGATATCCCACAATCACTTGAATAGTCCATGTATTTATTTATTTTTCGTTTACTGTAGGATCACTAAAGCACCATCCAAACCGTTGAATAGCTGTATCAGTGAAAAAACTAATATCGCACTAAATTCAAACCGTTGATCTATCACGGTTATCAATAAACTTGCAAAAAAATAAACGTGGCTTATAATCTGTTCTTATAATTTGCAAAATAACGTGACTTTCTTGTAAATTTCTCGATAACCGTGATAAATCAACGATTCAAATTTGGTGCGATATTAGTTCTTACACTCATACTGCTATCCAACGGTTTTGATGGTAGTTTGGTGGTCCCACAGTCAAGAAAAAAAGAGAAAAAAAAAGGGACTGTTCAAGTCTTCCAGCTTCTGATTGTGAGATATCCTACATCCCTAGGATATCACAGCCTGCGATATCCTACAGATCGAATAGCTCTGCAGTAAATATACATCTTTTGACTGTTCTGAGGCTATTGTCAACTTTATGACAGTCCATACTGTCGCGACCCCGGTCCGGGTCCCCAAGATAAGGCGGGCCTAATCCGGGATCGGGACTAATTTGATTTGTTTGATGATTGTGTATGAATTGATTTAAACCCAAAACGTATACGAGTCCACAGAAGAATGCCACTCGTACACGCGATTTCCCACAGGTATCCGCGGTGAGGATATCACATCAACATGAATATTTCTTTTATGTGCGAAAGCGTGTAGCATATTCATCTCATACATTCATGTCCAAGATAACGAGATTAACACATATTTAATATCAGTATCAAAATGAGCAATGATCATTAGTGCTAAAACCCCAAAAGAAAGTTAAGGTTTACAACAATATTGTTTAATTTCATTGTCCCCAAAAATAGAGGCCAACAAAGGCCAATATAAATAAAATGACAAGTTCCCAAAAGAATGGTTAGTTTCTATCCCCAAAATGTTTCGCAGCTCAAGCACCCAAATGTCTAGACAACATCATCGGCGTGCCACTCAACTAAGCGATGCGGTTCTCCGACCGCCTCCTCAAACTCCTCCTCGGGGAGACCGATAACGGGACCTAGTACCAAAGCAAATGGTCAAACATGACGGTTTGGCAGGTGGGTGAAAAGACATATTGTCGCGACCCCGGACCGAGGCCGCGGCTTTAAGTATAAGATTATGATTATTTGAATAAGATAATTAAACCTCCCACAGTTTCTCGCGGTGAGGGTTCCAAACAAACACACATGGAACAACCAACTCACATGATCAAGTATGCAGAAGCGCGTGGCAAATCACATCTTAACAAGTCATGACAGAATATAAACATAATGTCATCACGACTAAAATATCAGAATGAAGACATAACAAGGCATTCCCATAAATTCAAGTTGCAAAGTTAACAAAGTATACTAGTTATTACACTTCCCAAAATAAGAGGCCAACAAAGGCCAATACAATTCCAAAAGTATATGAAATCCCAAAGAGGTGATCTGTCGAAACTCATAACCCATCCAAACGTCTACATGACATCGTCGGGTTGCCACACTCACGGGCTAGGGTAGGCCCAACAGCCTCCTCCGGGCACTCCTCCTCAAAGGGAGGGTCTCCTGCACCTGGTCACCAAAATACAAGCATCAAACACGACGGTTTGGCAAGAAATCATTTTAAGTGAAAGCAATATAAAACATTGTATAATCGAGAACATAAAGAAATACTTTACTGAACGTAAAACAATACTTACGAAACACTTTTCTAAATCGAAGACAAACTAACATGAATGCATAACATATATATCATGAATCGTAAATCCACAAAGAGCCCATCCTTTCTCTATCATTTATAAATGAAAAGAGTAAGCACGCACGACAAGCACGAATATACATAATATAGCACGACACGATTCCCACAAATACGGGATTCCGGCCGTGGAACCGGACACGCACGATGTGTAATAAATACACTACTAATCTGCAGTTAGTTCACATGTGTTTAAGGACCCCCAGATAGTGGATCAGACTGAAAGGGCAGTCCAAGCTCTGTGGTGTTCACTTGAGTTCATGAATGCACAAAACACACTAAACACGATTCAAACATATCGAGAATAAAAGGGGAAATCACTTATCACGACAAGACGAGGCACGACTAGCACAATGCATGATATATATGCTCACAACTTATAGAAGTGATCCCCATTTAATATTTGAAACACATCTTAGAACGAACTTGCAAACTTGATTTCAAAACGAGTACACGATCTAACTTGCGGTCTTAAATCAACGCTCAAAACACGATAATTTTATCAAGTACATACCTAGGCTATTCATTGACCATTGGTTGATTGGAACTCTTTATTTACAATACAAGGATTGGTGTTCCCGAAGTTGGTATATAGCATGGAGTTCCATTCACACAATGTCCATTTAAAGTCCTTAATATAGCCTAATTTTCAAATTTTTAAAGAAAATACAATTGGGCAAAAATCTCAAAAACAGGGGAAATTCCAGTGTGCCCAGTCTACCTGGCCCTTGGCCGGTCGACCGCGTACACTGTGAGCCCGGTCGACCGGCCAAGTCCCGGTCGACTCAAAGTTGTAACTTTTAATCCGTGAATAGTGTTTTGGTCAGGTTCCAGAGAACCTGACCCTGTGTCGCCGGTCGACCGCGCCCCTGGCCGGTCGACCGCGTGAACTGCAGGAACAGTAATTCCCGCAGTGCAGCAGGTCATCCAACTGGGACCAAATCCTGTGTCCCCGGTCGTCCGCGCCCCTTGGCCGGTCGACCGCGTGAACTGCGGAAATCAGAACCCAGTTCTGATTTCTGCAATGCGCTGGTCCAACTTTCCTTCCTTTCTTTCCTTTCTTTTCTACAATCTTTCCAACCTAATTAGCAAACTAAATACATGAATGTAACATGCTATCAAGGCTCACATTGGTCATTCATTTCATACTAAACAAATCATTAACCTAGCAACCCATTTCAAAACCCTTGAAACCCTTTCTTATCAAAACAAATCCACACTTCAACAAAAGCAAGACTTGATTAAAAGATATGAAATCTGAAAGTTTGGAAAGCTATTAAACATGCTTGCATTCTCTAAAATAAGATCATAACATGAAAACCTAAATAAGCAAGACATTTGTACCAAATAACAAATCCATGAACACACATGCACAACAACTTAAATAGATCACTTGCCTTAGCCAAATGAAACAAGATTCTTCTTCAAGCACTCCTAATCAAAAGCCAAGCCAAGAACTACAAAAATCCCATGGAATCCATTCAAAAACTCACCCAAAAACACAACCAAGCAACCCATTTCAAAATAGGTGCTATAGGTTAGAAAAACAAGATCTTTGGAAGTATAAAGAACTCTATTGAAGAGATGGGTTGAAGATCTTACCTAGAGGTGCCCAAACAAGAAATGAAGAAGAAAATGGAGATCTTTCTCACAAGGAAACTTCAAGAAAATGGTATAGATGGAAAGCTTGTCTTGAGAGGAAGAAGATGGTGGTTTTAGAATTTCATTTGGAGACTTATAGCCCTTGCATTCATGAAGAGAAGAAGAGGGGAAAAAGATGGTTTTCAGCCCTAGGTCAAGGGAAAGTGCAGAGATTTTGTTGTGGAATGGGGAAAGGAAGAAGGGAAAGGACTTAAGTGCTTGCAAGTGGGCCCCTTAGGTGCAAATCTTGCATGAGTCAAAACATGGTCTTGTGGGCCTCAAATGAAGTCGACGAAGAAGGATAAAACGATCCTTGAAATATCTAGTTTCCAAAAAGTATATTTTTGACATGGTTTTGGGATCTCGAAAATCGTGTCCAGATTTGAGTGTGAAAAGGCTATTTTACCCTTTTTGGCCAAAACTTGAGTTTCTAGGCTTCAAACACAAATGAGCTAAATACGAAAGTTGCACATAATCATAAAACCAATCGAATGAAATGAAAATCACGATTAACACACAACCAAACACAATCTTCCCACGCTTGCACGTACACCCAGGCCTTCCTGAGTGAGCCTAGTAAACACTAAACGTTCTCGAACTCCCCAAAACTATAACCATGACTCAAACTAATCACATTCTAACCCACGATAACTAAACCCAAATCAAGACTAAGCACACACTAAGCAAACACTATTATTTTAATCCTGGGTTGGGGTTTGACACATATCAATAAGAAAATACCTTGGAAAACATTTAAACCTGTCAAAGCAATAGTTTCATAAAACGAGAGAATCATTTATTCAAATACATATACAATATAAAACATGTAAGGTATCCAAGGAAACGGGAAACAGATAAGATGACAACCACACATAGCCAAGTCCTCTATCACTGAAGTGACATGAGCATATCGGGATGTTGTCTCAGTCACCGAAGTGAGGAGATGCAACATAAGTAACATATACATATACATAATATAATACGGGACATGATCACGGTAGCGAACCGGGTATCGGGACAAGACCACGGTAATAACCGGGTAGCGGGATCCAAATTGCAGCTAGCGGGACGGGGAGGGGTCTCCAAGTCGGTGGATCAGACCGACAAGGAAAGCCAAGCTTAGTGGTGCCGACTCATAGGTCAAATGACAAGTCAAATCATGTATAAAACATATCGAGTGCATGTATATAAACAAGCAGGACGGGATGCTCAAATGCACAAGTATCATTTTATTCGGGCATGTATAAATGGACTAGCAAAATGCTAAAATATACTTTCAATACTTTCGGGGATAATAAATCATAATTCGATAAATTATGGGCAAGTGTCGAGATTTAAGATAAACCATAATTCGAGAAATTCGGGATAAGTGTCGAGATTTAAGATAAATCAGGTGAGTAAGGACCCCGTATGTCCATTGTAATAATGACTTGGTACTCCTTGAGTTTGGAGACATTCCGAGCTCTTTATACACCTTAGTGATTTTCAAACTTTTAGATGAACTTCAAAACAAACGGAACCTCAAAAGAGATCTTAAGTATAATGTTAATCCTGAAGCATCGTACAACCTACTCAGTCACCGAAGGGGATAGGATTCGCGATACCCAAACGTACAAACCTCGTGCATAGTTATAAAGGGGGTATCCCTTGTCCCGTACCGTTCAAGATTGAATTAGGTTAAGTTCCGATACGACCAGATTAACCTCAAAGAATGTTGGGTCCAACAATCTCATGATAAGTCAAGTGAGTCCAATAAAAAGGGTAGCCAAGTTCCACCTAAGTCCATTTAAGAAAAGAGTAGAAAAATCACTTCCGAGGAGAGATTCGCAGTTGGCCCGGTCGACCCGGCCCTTGGCCGGTCGACCGCATACACCGCAGTCCCGGTCGACCTGAGGAGGTCAGGTCGACCCTACTCATGAAGGCCCGGTTGACCGAGCCCTTGGCCGGTCGACCGGCAGTTGTAAATAAAAAGGGATGAACAGTATTTTGGTCAGGTTCCAGAGAACCTGACCCCTGTGTGGCCGGTCGACCGAGCTCCCTGGCCGGTCGACCGCGTGAACTGCGTAACAGAACCCAGGTTCTGTTTCCCGCAGTGCAGTGGGTCATTCATTAGGGGACCTGATCCCGTGTGGCCGGTCGACCGAGCTCCCTGGCCGGTCGACCGCGTGAACTGCGTAACAGAACCCAGGTTCTGTTTCTGCAGTTCAGTGGTTCATTCCTTTTTCCTTTCTTTTGTGTTCATTCTTTTAGACCTGGTTAGCAATCTAAATTATAAATAAAATAAGCTAATAAGGTTCACAAATGTGCATTTATTTCAAATCTAAACAAGTCATTAATATCACAAAATATTTGGTGAAATCATAAATGCATTTCATAAAGCTCATTCAAAGCTAAACATATCAAATCATCCACTTGCCTTGGGTCTCTAATCAATGGAAAACTAGCTCCTAACCATACTTGCAAGCCAACTACACAATCTCTACAAAAACCCCTAAAACAAACCCTAAAATGGGTCAAAACAAGCAATAAAAAGAGAGACCTCCCAATAATGAAAATGGAGCTTCTCTAGGACCATAAGAACACAAATCCAGAAGATTAGGGAGAGTGCTTACCGATAGGTGCTCTAAATGAGCATGGCAAGCTTAATGAGGATCTTAGAGTTAAGGGATTTTTTCAGAAATGGTACCAATGGAGAGCCCTTGAAGTGGTGAAGAAGATGATGAAATCCTTTCTTAATGTTGGTGCAAGTTGGTAATGTCTTGATGATGGCAAAGCAAGAAGAAGAAAGGAAAACCTAAGGCAAGAAAAGTTGCTGGAAAAAGGAGAAAGGAGGGAGATGAGTGCTTATATAGCATTTGCAAGTGGGCTCCACCTCTTTGGAAACTTGGAAGGCTGAAATAGTAGTTTTCGGGACCTCGGACGAAATCGACAAAGAAGGAAGAAATGATCGTCGAAATTTCTACTTTCTAAAAAGTATATGTTTCGCGGGTTTCGGGAATATCAATTATTTGGTCCAGATTTAGTGTAAAAAGACTGTTTTGCCCAAGAAGCTAGAAAAGTCAAGTTTCGGGATTCGGGACGGGAACGGGATCAACATGAAAGTTGAAGGGATTACAAAATAAGTAAATCAGGATAAAACACCAAATCAAAAGAATCTCGAGTAATCCCCCAAGTACACGTAAGTCATAAAAAAGAAACCCCAAAGGGCCCCACTAGTACCAAAGGCACTCAAAAATTCCCAAAGCTATGACAAAGCTATTCTAAACCAACTAAACCAAAATCCACAAAATAAAAAAAAGACTAACACGCAACTTAATTAGACTAATCGAGGTCACTCGGGTCGGGGTCTTACATCCTCCACCCCTTAGGATATTTGGTCCTCTAAATAAAAAACCAAACTCACCTCAGGTAGAAGATGTGGGTACTTCTTCTGCACTTGGTCTCACAATTCCCATGTTGCCTCTTCCGGTCCATGATTCTCCCAAAGTACCTTTACCCACGGAATAGTCCGTGTTCTCAATTCTTGTTCTTTGGTGTCGATGATCTGAATAGGCTTCTCGACATAGGTAGCATCTTGTCTGATTTCTAACGGCTCATGCTGGAGTACATGTGAAGGATCGGGGACGTACTTCTTCAACATAGATACATGGAAGACGTTGTGTACGCCAGAAAGCTTGGGTAGTAAGGCTAATCTATAAGCTACTTCACCCATCTTGCTCACAATGTCATAAGGTCCAATGTATCTCCTTGACAACTTGCCTTTCTGCCCAAATCTCAAAGTTCCCCTAGTAGGTGATACCTTCAAGAAAACTTTATCTTCTTCTTTGAACTGTAAGTCCCTTCTGTGAGAATCTGCATAACTCTTCTGTCTACTCCGGGCTACTTCCAGACGTTCCTGAATATGCCTGACCTTGTCACTGGTCTCACTTACCATTGTTGGTCCATGGAAACTGTGGGTACCAACCTCTTCCCAACACATAGGTGTCCTACACCTTCTGCCATACAATGCCTCAAAAGGCGTCATTCCAATGCTCGAGTGGTAGCTGTTGTTGTACGCGAACTCACACAAAGGTAGAGCCTCGTCCCATTGAGTTTTGAAGTCTAACACACAAGCATGGAGCATATCCTTAAGAGTCTGAATTGTCCTCTCTGACTGGCCATCTGTCTGCGGGTGATAAGCTGTACTGAACTGTAATCTTGTACCCATAGACTCATGTAGTGTTTTCCAAAATCTTGAGACGAATCTGCTGTCTTTATCAGATGTGATGGAAACTGGCTGACCATGTCTGCTGACAATCTCACTAACAAACAACTCTGCCAATGGTAGCATATGCATCTTCTTCCCAGTCTTCATCGGAATGAAATGAGCTGACTTGGTGAGACGGTCCACAATGACCCAGATAACGTCATTTCCTTTACTAGTCCTCGGTAATCCCGAAATGAAATCCATGGTTATATGCTCCCATTTCCATTCCGGAATCTCTAACGGTTGCAACAACCCTGGAAGCTTCTGGTGCTCTGCTTTAATCAACTGACATATCATACACCGAAAAACGAACGCTGCTATCTCTCTCTTCATGTTATTCCACCAAAATCTGCCTTTCAAACTCTGATACATCTTCGTGCTGCCAGGATGCACAGAATACCTCGTACTGTGAGCTTCGGCCATGATATCATTCCTCAAATCTTCAATGTTTGGCACACACAGACGGTCACGAAGTACAAAACTCCATCCACAATGCGAAAGTCGGGACGATCTGCTAACTGCTCTGAAATCTTGGCCAACTTTGGATCTTGCAACTGACTACCTTTAATCTTCTGAATGAAGGAAGGCTCTGACACTGACATGTTAGCTAACAAAACACCCTTCTCTAGCGGCTGTAAATCTATTCTCAACTCCTCAAATTGCTCAAAGATACATGTGCCACTGAGATTTGCCATGCCCACTAATTTCCTGCTCAAAGCATCAGCAACTACATTTGCTTTGCCCGGGTGATACTTGATTGGAAAATCATAATACTTGATATACTCCCTCCATCTTCTCTGCCTCATGTTCAATTCCTTCTGTGAAAACAAGTACTGTAAGCTGCGGTGATCGGAGTGAACCTCAAATTCCTCTCCATAGAGATAATGTCTCCACATCTTTAATGCGAAAACAACCGCTACTAACTCAAGATCATGTGTTGCATAGTTCTTCTCATGATCTTTCAACTGACGGGATCCATAAGCTATAACTTTCCCTTCCTGCATCAGCACGCACCCAATTCCAATGTTCGAAGCATCGGTAAAGATAGTGAAACCGCCGCTTCCGGATGGCAAAGTAAGGACTGGTGCTGTGGTGAATCTCTTCTTAAGCTCTTGGAAACTATCTTCACACTTGTCTGACTACACATATGGCACATTCTTCCTTGTCAACTTCGTCAAAGGTGACGCAATCGACGAAAATCCCTATACGAACCTCCGATAATAACCTGCCAATCCTAGAAAGCTCCTGATTTCTGACACATTCTTCGGTCTTTCCCACTGTACTACTGCCTCAATCTTGGATGGATCTATTGACAAGCCTTCTCTGGAGATAATGTGCCCCAAAAACGCTACTTGTTCTAGCCAAAATTCACACTTATTGAGTTTTGCATACAGCTGGTTTTCTCTCAGAAGCGCATAGCTATTCTCAAGTGCTCTTCATGCTCTTCTTTGGTCTTGGAGTACACCAAAATGTCATCAATGAACACCACTATAAACTGATCTAGGTACTCTGTGAATATCTTGTTCATCAATGCCATGAACACTGCTGGTGCATTTGTCAACCCAAATGGCATCACCAAAAACTCATAGTGCTCATATCTTGTCCGAAAAGCTGTCTTCAATACATCTGACTCTAAGCCGGTGGTAACCAGATCTCAAATCAATCTTCGAAAAGTAAGAAGCACCTTGTAACTGATCAAACAGTTCATCTATCATTGGCAATGGATACTTGTTCTTGATGGTCACTTGGTTCAATCTCCTGTAATCTATGTACATTCTCATTGAACCATCTTTCTTCTTGACGAACAATACTGGAGCTCCCCATGGCGAAACACTAGGTCTTACAAAACCTTTGTCCAACAATTCTTGCAATTGTGTTTTCAATTCTCCCAATTCCGCCGGAGCCATTCTATAAGGTGCAATAGATATCGGAGCAATCCCTGGTAATAGCTCGATAGTGAAATCAATCTCCCTAATGGGTGGTAAACCTGGAATCTCCTCCGGAAAAACATCCGGGAATTCCCAAACAATTGGGATATTCTCTACCCCTTGGGACCGTTTATCCTCCGTGAAAAACGCCAAATAGGCCTCACATCCACCTTTCAGAAGTCTATCAGCCTTCAATGCTGAAATAAACCCTGTGCTAGGATTGCTCCTGTCTCCTCGAAACAGTACACCTGCTGGTGTCTCTTCTAATTTGAAGGTGAGGGTTTTATAGAAACAATCCATTGTAGCATGGTACCCTGCTAACCAATCCATCCCTAAGATGACATCAAAATCGAACATCTCCAATACAATGAGATTTGCTGGTAACTCTAACCCTCCTATCATGACTGGACAACTAGGGTAAAAAGTCCTACATATAACTTCTTTACCTATGGGGGTAGCCACAGTCAATAAGAAATCCATATCTCTAGCATGCATATCAATCATCTTTGCAAATCTGTGAGAGATAAAAGAGTGGGTAGAGCCAGGGTCAAACAAAACCCTAGCTTGGAATCCACAAACAAGAAGTGTACCTTCCACTACATCTCCTGCTGCCTTTGCATCAGCTTTGTTGACCGCATAAATCTGTCGTTTCTGTTGTGGCCTATTCTGACTTGCTGTGGCTTGCCTTGCTGTGCATTCCTGTTCTGTTGTGGAGCACGCTGATTCTGATTCTGCCCTTGCTGACGGGCTTGCTGCTACTGCTGTGGTCTGTACTGTTGCTGCGGTGCTTGCTGCTGTAGGAGTCTAACTTGGTTTTGCACAACCATTGCATTTTGAGGTTGTGTTGGACGCTGTGCTCCTTGCTGCTGCTGATTCTGCCTATTCTGCTGATGGACCCGATTTCTTCCCTCTCTCCCGCTGCCTCCGCCCCGGGTCTTTCGGGGTACGGCGGAGGGGAGGAGAAGAAAAGATAAAGGGTAACAACATCTTTCTTTTTTTTTGTACGGGTATGCCAATTTCACTTTTCTACTTGGAATTAGGAATGGTGATCCGAAGATTCACCTTCACAAGTAGAAAGGGGAAATGAAACTTTTTCTAGTTTCTATTGCACGCATATTTTAAGAAAAGAGGCAAAAGGGTTTTTTTTTTAATGCCGTGAAAGGCGATTTCATTTGTTGCCGTGAAAGGCGATTTTGCCGTAAAAGGCGATTTACAAGTCTTATCCATTATGAAAGACAAGAATTTGTGATTTTTGTCTCTAAAAGAAAAATAAAGTACAACAGAAATCAAGAAAAGGAATCTGACTTCTCATTCGATTGTGGGGACACGTTCAGATCGACGGTCGCGAGTCATGTATGGGCTCCTCCATCGTCCATGCAGATGAGAACACGGTGCTTGGATTCTTGGCTTGGCTTTTTAACCTCAGATTTTTAAAGGACAAAGACCAAGAGAAGGTCTTATATCCGATAAAAAGCTAAGTAAACGGGCTGAAAAGCCACGTTTTAGCCATGTTGGTAGAAGAAGGGAGGTCCTTGGGGGGGTGGCCCCCCAAGGGTGCTTCAATCACCTTTTGGTGGTCTTTGCAGCAGAGTTGCAGGGCCTCTGGATTTTTTTGTCTTCGTCGGGGGGAGAGCGAGAGCTAGATCCGGATCACACCTTTTTTTTTTTCTTTGGAATGCCCTCCTATTTATAGGCCTTTGGTAGCCATTTAGGAGGGTTTATGAGCATTGAATGTATTAATGCTCATAATGGGAGGAGTTACAAGTTTTTAAATTACTTGTTTTGTAACTCCTTTTTCCTTGAATTTGATTGGCCGATGAGAAATAATGAGCTTTTAATCGCTTTTAATCCCCATCATGGGAGGAGTTTCATGGCTTTAATGCCATAAATCCTCTGACTTGTAACTCCCAT
>QPKB01000506.1:0-28835 GCA_003546025.1 Camphora micrantha
AGGGGAGGAAAAAAGTGGTCGACGAAGAGGAGGCAACCCGCCTGACAGAAGAAGTAAGCCCGTATGACCGGCTGACGCGTGCGGTTCGGGGGTACACCGAGGAGCCCCGGGGAGACCGGGAGAAGGAGGCAAGGAATGCCGCGGGGAGCAAAGCGGCGGGGCGGCACGAATGCGGCGGGGGGAAAGAAGAAGCGGGGGGCGGAAAGAACCGCGCGGAGGACGAAGCCACCGCGGAGAAAGGAAGGGCGAGAGGCGGAACACATGGAAGGTCGGACGCTGAGGACCGCGAAAGCCAGAGGCGAAGAAGGCGACAGGAAAGAGAGAAGGCGAAGGGGACAAAAGCAAGCCGGGCAAGAGGGGCGGCGGGAGAAGGGGGCAAGGAGAAGAAGGAAGGGAGGACGGGAAGAGGGAAGGCGGGCGGGCAGCAGAAAGGCACAGAAGGAGCGCGGGGAAGGGAAAAGAAGAGGGCAAGGAAGGGAAAGGGGTGAGCAGAGAAGGCCCGGAGAGAAGGACAGGAAGCAAGAAAGGAAGAAAACACGCGGACGGCAAGAAGGCCGGGGCCGGGCGGGGGAGGAGGGAAAGCGTGAAGCACACCGGGCGCACGAAAGAAGTGGGCGCAAGGAGGGGGGGCAGGGCACGCCAAAGAGAGGAGGGGCGACAGAGACGGAGGGAAGAGGAGCGGGCCGGAGAGGCCCGGCGCGGCCGGGGAAAGGGCCGGAGCGGAGGAAAAAAAGCAAAAGGAAGAACGCGCGGGCCGGGCGAGCAGACGAAGACGAAGAAGCCCACGGAGCGGGAGCAGCGACGACGGCGGCCGGCGGGGCGGACGGGCCAAGGCGAAGAGCAACGGAGGCGGGAGCAGCAAACCAGAGGGAACCGGGGGGCCGGCGCGGGGGGAGCGGGCGAAAGCAGGCAGAGCGGGTGGCGGGTAGCGGGGAAAAACGGCGAAAGCAGGGTAAGCCCGAAGGGCCGGCGCGACCGGGAGAGCGAACAGCAGCGGAGGAAAGGGCAAGGGCCAGGCGAAAGGAAAAGAGCAGAGGCCGGCGAACCGGCGCAGAGAGGAGCCACAGGTGGAACAGGAGGAAGGCCAAAAGGCAGCAACAAGAAAGAAGAGAGAGCGCCCGGGAAAGCCGAAGCCGAGAGAGGAAGAAGCAAAGCGAGGCCAGGCCAGGAGGGAGGGGCGGACGAGCAAGAAGCAGGAAGAGCGGGGCGGGGCGCGGGGGCGCGAGCCCCGAGCCGGAACGCAAAGCAAAAAGAAGAAGACGAAGGCACCGCGCAGCACAGCACGGCGAAAGCAGGCCAGCCAAGGCAGGAGGGAAAGCCGGGAGAGCAGGAGCACGCACAGGGAGAGGCGGCCGGCGGAGCCCAAGGAAGGCGCGGCGGGGGGGAGCAGCGGAGAGAAGAGAACGGCGGCAGGGAGGAGGAGCCGGAGGGCAAGCAAGCGGGGGCAGGGCCGAGGCCAGGAACCCAAGCAAACAAGACAAGGCAAGGCGCGCCCGAAGCAGCGATCCGAGGGGGTGCGGAAGCGGGGAAGGGTGCGGCGCAGGGGCGAAAGAAGCAAAGGAACGAAACGAGAAGAAAAAGGGTCGGGCTCCGAAGCCACGAGCGCGGAGCAGAGCGGCAAGGCCGGAGCGCAGGGTCTGGGACGAGCAGCGACAAAGAGAGCAGCGCGAGGGAAATAAGAAGATGAGAAATAAGGAGATGATGGCAAAGGGGGTCACGATGCTCCCACAGTGGTTACGCAGACGGAGGGTGCAGGCGTGCGAGGGTGAGAGGCAAGGGAGGGCAAGGTGGACCGATGGCCAAGGAACAAAGAGGCCCTGGGGCCAAGAACGGAACCGCAAAATGAGCGCGGAGCAACAACGCCACCAGTGGAAGATCAGGCAAGCACACGGTGGCAGAAGGATCGCCCTGGGAGCAAGCGCGGAAGGAGGCCAAAAGAAAAGAGGAGCCAATGCGAACGCGGCGGGAGAAGCGAGGAGGCCCACAGGGGAGAGAGGCAGGAACGGCGCCGCGGGTGGTGAGGGACAGGAGTGGCGGCAAAAAGGAGCGTACTAGGAAGACGAGCGGGGCGCGGGGTCAAAGGAAAGGGGCAAAGTGGGACAGCGGCGAGGGAGGAGAGAGAGGCGAATAGGGTGAAAAGGGCGACGAGGGCCAGAGCGGGAGGGGGAGAGGGAGCAGGGCGCGGGGCAAAGAAGGACAAGGAAAGGAGGGGGGGCAAAAGGAGCAGGGAAAGCGGGCAGAGGGCAAAAAGGCGACAGGACCAAAGCCAGAGGGGGAGCAGAGGTATGCAAGAGAAACCCAGGCTGAGCAGGAAGGTGGAGGGGGGGGGGAGAGGCGCGCGAGAGGGTGCCAAAAGGACAGAGACCAGCACCGAGCACGGGGACGGGAGCGAGAAGGTATACGCAGACGGCGAGAGAAGCGCGAGACGGGGCCGCGAGAGGAGCCCAGGGCAGAAACTGAAGAGGCGCGGAGGAACGGCGACAGGGTGAAACCGGGCAGCGCACTGGGCGGACCCACGAGTAGTGAGGGAAGGAAAGCGAAGGGTCGACACGGGCAGGGGCCAGGAATGGAGGGACGCGGGAGGTGCCACAACCAAGGACAAGCACAAGCCAAGCAGTGACAGAGCACAGGAAAAAACCGGAAGGAAAAGCAAAGAAGAAAAAAAGGCAGCAGGGAGGCATTAATAGGGAGTAAGATGACCATCCAAGTTGCCGAGGGCACACGGAAGCGAATTAACGCAAAGGGAAGGCCCGCGCCACGGCGACGGACCCCGCGCCCGAAGGAGAAGGAGGGACCAGGGGGCATGCGGTATAGCATCGGTAGCGAACTGCCGGCCACGGGAGAAGCAAAGGCTAAAGAGGCGAAGCGCCCACGGAGCCAGAATATAGGAAAGGAGCGGAACAGAGAGAAGGGCGAGGACGCCGAGTGAAGAGCCACGCCAGAAGGGCGGGAAGGCACAGGAAAAGTACGACACGGAACGCGAGGCAAGTAGCAAGCCCCGGGCGCGCGAGAGGAGCGGAGGGCAGCGAGGAGAACGGGAAGGGGCGAAGGCCAGGGCGGCCCGGAGACAGAGGGAGCGGGGGCGGAAGGGGCCAGAGGAGAAAGGCGAGTGGCACCGTCAGCCAGCGGGAAAGCCCGCGAGGCCGCCCGAGGAGAGACAGCAGAAGAATGGGAGCAGCAGGGGAACAGAACAGCGCAAGGGGAAACGGAGGAAGGGCGGCCAGCGCAAAAAACAAAGAACGGAGCGAAAGGCCAGGAGCGCGGGAGGGAATTAGACCGGACAGAAGAAGACGGCCCAGCAGCGCGGGGCAGGCGTCAGGGACCACCTCGAGGCCGGAATGAGTGGGGAAGGAGGGGCGCCGAGAAGGCTGAGCGCGTGAGGGAAGCGAGAGCGAGGCCGGAGGCAGAAAGAGGCGAAGGGCGGCGGCAAAAGCAGGACAGGGGCGGACCGCAAGGAAAACCACCGCCAGAGCGAACGCAAAGGAGGAAGGACCACAGCCGGGCGGAATGGGGGCAGCAGCAGGGGGTAAGAGGCAGGAGACCGACCGTCAAGGGAAACAGCGGGAGCAAAGCCCGGGCGCAGGAGGCACCGACGGGCGGCCGGCACGGGAAGAAGCCCAAGCAAAGGAACGACAGCGAAAGACAAAGCAGTGCCCGGCCGCACGACCAGCGCGATGAGCAGCACGAAGAAGAAAAAAGACAGACGGAAAAAGAAAAGCAGCGGAGCAGGGGGGGCGCGGCCAACGAAGGCGAAGGGACGGGGAGAGGCCGGGGAAAAAGAAAAAGCCGCCCGAGGGAGGGGCAAGGCGGAAACGGGGACCGGGAAACCCGACAGAAGGCGGAAGGGAGCGGGGAGAGAACGAGGCGCGGGCCCGGCCGGGAGGGGAGGGGGGCGAGGAGCACAGGGACAGACCAATGAGAAGAAGCCCGACGGCAGCCGGAAGAGGCGCAAAGAGCGGGAAAAAAGAACGAGGTGAGGACGGGCCAAGCGCGCGGGCGAGGAACCAAGCGCAAAGCGCAAAAAAGAAGAAGGCAGCACACGCGGGGCGGGAACGAAGGCGAACGGGCGGGGAGGACAAGAGGCGGCGAAGAGGCCGACAAGGCGGAGAGACAGCAAGACGAAAGAAAAGAGGGGAGTAGGAAGAACCGAGGAGGAGGGAGCCGAGGGAAGCACGAACCAAGGGAGGAAGCGCACAAAGCCAAGGGGCGGGAACAGGGGGCGGGCGGGAAACGAGCGCCCGGGGGAAGAGGGAACACAAACAGCGCGCCGGGCGGAGGGACAGCCGAGAGAGACAAGAAAGGGGCAAGAAAGAAGCAAGACCCACGGAAAGGCGAGGGGCAAAGCGCAAAGCGCGGGAGCCGGCACCCCGGGGCCCAACCCACCGGCGGAGCGCAAAAAGGGCACCGGCGGGCAAGGAAAGAGGGGAGCAGAGCGGCGGGCAGCGGCGGCCCAGGCGCACCGGGGGGCGCCACGGGGACGGGACCAGGGCAAAGGAAAGGAGAAGAAAGGGCATTCGTTCCCACCCTCCGTTATTCGAGGGCAAGCGTAGACGGCCTGGAGAGAGAAACCACCCTAAGGAAACCCGCTCTTTGTCTAGAGAGGCGGCGGGTGGAAGAGCGTAGACCCTGATAACGACACCGACTCAAACTGGAGGAAGCGGCTATGATCCGATGTCTAAACAGAAAGTATCCAATAGCGAAAGTCAATGCACGAGGCCGCGGCTAGCGCGCTACGACGGATGTGTAGAACAGGGCGCCCCCTTGCAGCTTGCGGACCGGGGGGAGGCGCCGAGGGAGTCGGGAAAGTGCTTCTTCCTCGAAAGCGAGTTCAGAGCGAGCCCTTTTGGTATGCGGCCGACGCGATCACTTAGTTTTCAGGGGCGGATACCGATGTGGTCTCGATTAGAGAAAGGTGCACTGGTTCTCAGTTTACATGTGGCAGAGTGATAAGGGGACGGAGGCGGAGCCAGAGAGCTGAAACTTCTCCGGTTATGTTATGAGGAGGACTGTCTTCCGCCGGCGTGGGAGGGGGGAAATCGATGAAAAGGACAAGGGCGAGAGCGAGAACTACGGGAAAGGAAGGAAGGGAGGGGCACCAGAAGTGCAGCGGCGACGTCCGAAGCCGAAAGGAGGGGACACAGGAAGCGCGAGAAAACAAGGAGAGTGCAAGGGCGCGGCCTTCCGCGGCGGAAAGCAAGCAGAGCAGGAGCGGGGGTCAAGGGCGAGCCCGGCCGCCGGGGAGCCGCGGCCCGCGAGGAGGAGAGGAAGGGGGGGCCCAGCCGGAGAGACAGGCCTAAAAAGGGGACCGATCCAGCCGGTCTTGGAAGCCAGGGCCGAGGCAGGGCGCACAAGGGGGTCTTTGCCGAAGGCCAAGGATTGGAAGGCCGGAGGCCGAGGGCCTGTGACCCAAGAGCCAGCCAGCAGAAGGGGAAGGCAGCGGGGCAAGCGGGGCGGGGCAGCGAGGGGGCGGGGCGAGAGACCGGCGGCAAAAAGGGACGGCCGAAAAGGCGGAGAGGGAGGAGGCCAGGAGGAGAGGCGCAAAAAACCATGCAGGAGCCAGCAAGACCGGCGGCGGGGGCCAAGGAGAGGGGGGCCACAGCGCCGCAAAGAAGAAGAAGAGGAAAGAAGGCCGCGAGAAGCGGCGGGCACAAGCGCGGGCAAGCGGAGAGGCCGAGGGGGAGGGAAGGAGCCTGGGGGGGGGAGCAGCGGGGCAGGAGCGAGGCCGAGGGCAGGCGGGGGCGGGGAGGCGGAGCGCGGGCCGAAACGGCCGACCGACAAGAAGGACCGGGGAGGAAAAGGGCGCGCCGAACCGGGCGCGAAAGGGCAACCAGCCCAGACCGCGGAGCCGCGCGGAGGGGGACGAGCGCAATGCCAGGGCGGACGGAGAAAGAACAGGGGCAGGAGCAGCAGGGGCGGGGGCCGAGGGCGGGAGGAGGGGCAGCCGGAAGCCGCGGCGAAAGAAGAAGAGAAGGAGAAGGCCGGGCGACGGGCGGGGCGTGCAGCCAGCCCGGCAACGAAGAAACGGGGCGGCAGCGGGCTGCCGAGCCCGGAGGCGACGGGGCGGCGGGGCGGGCGCGGCACAAAGCAAGGGAGGCGACGGGCGGGGACGCGGCAAGAGAACAAGAGAGAGCAGGGAAAGGGCGGAAAGGCGAGCAAGAGCCCGGGGCCGGGCGGCCCTGGCGGAGGCGGCCGGGCGGGCCGAGAAAGCCAAGCGCGAGCGGCCGCAAATGAAGAGGAAGGGCGGCAGGGAGGGGGAGCACGAAGGCGGAAGAAGAGAGCGGGACCCCCGCCGAAACAGAAAAGGCGGGCGGGAAGGAGGAGCGCCCGGCCCGACCCGGAGCCCGCCGGGCGCGGCAGGGGAGGGAGAAGCATCAATAGCAAAGGCAAGGACCCGAGAAGCGCAGCAGAGCGAGGAGCGGAGAAAAGCAGAGAAGGGCAAGCGAGGCAGCCAGGCCGGCGGGGGCAAGGGGGGAAAGGAAAGGCGAGCTGGGAGGAGCAGAAAGGGAGAGGAGGAAAGGTGGAGAAGACGCAGGGGGCAGGCGAGAGAGGAGGGAGGGGAAGCCGGGAGAGGCGGAAGCGGCAAAGCGCGGCGACGAGGGCCCCAACAGCAGCGGAGCGGAGGAGCGGAACGCGGGCGACGGGCGCGGGCGCGGCGGGAGTGCGGCGGAGCAAGAGAACAGGAAGAGGACCAAAAGAGAAGACCACCAAAAGGAAGGAGGCACCAAGAGAGGCAGAGGGGAGGCGAGCGGGCGGGAGCGAGGGGGCGCACGCGCGTGGCGAGGGGGGAGGACGCGGCGGCGGGGGAACGGGGCCGAAAGAGAGGAAGCGCGGTGGGCCCGGGGAAGGCCAAAAACGCAAACGAATGAAGAGACGGGGGAGGGCGTGCCACGGGGCCCACGAGGAACAGGGAGGAGGGGGCGACAGGGGGCACGCAGGAAAGAACCGAAAGCGGGGCGGCGCAAGCCGGGGGGGCCGGGCAGGAAAAGAGAGGAAGGCCGCGGAAGCCGAGGCGAAGGCGTGGCCAAGAAGCGCCGGAAGCAAGGGGGAGGGGTCCGGCAAAGAACCGAGGCGGCACAACGGGCAAACCGGAAAAAACAGCGGCCCGTGCCCGCCCCGGGAGCAGGAAAAAGGGAACGCACCAGGAGAGAGGGAGCAGAGGAAGGGAACAAAAAGGGATGACAAGCAGGGCGACGCGCAAAGGGCACCAGGGAACGCGCACGGAGAAGGAGGGCAAGCCAGAAACGCGCAGGACCCCGAGACGGGAACGGGAAGAAAGGAAGGCCCGGGGAGCGCCGGGGGAAAACCAACGGGCCAGAGAGGTGAGAAAAGAGAAGGAGAGGAGAGAAAAAGGGCGCGCGAGGGAGCAGGCGGCGCAAAGCAGAAGAGCGGAGGGGCGGGGCGGGCCGCGAGCGGCGGGGGAAGCCGAGGGGCCGGGGCGCGCGGAACTGCGGCGAGGACAGGGAGGTAGCCCGGAAGGAAGCGAGGTGGGCACAAAGGCGCGCCGGGAGCCCGAGGAGCGCCGGGCCAGGGCGGCCAGCAGTGGGGCGAGCGGAGAAGAGAAGAAGAGGCGCGGGCGAGGGAAGACCGCGGGGCCAGGCGGGCGAGGCCCCGCCGACGGTCCGGCCGAGGAGAGACCGGCGGGAGGCCCTGAACCGAGCGAGCGGGGCGGAGGCAGCGGAAGAACAGCGGAAGGGCGGGGGACACCCGCCGCCGCCCCCCACGGAGTAGGAGGGAGCAGAGCGCCCCACAGGGACGGCGGGGGAAAGCACAGCCGGGGAGGGACCGAAGGGAAAGCAACGGCAGACGCGAAAGGCGGACAAACAGGACAGAGAAGAAGAGGGCAGCGAAGAGAGAAGGACAGGAAGCCAAGAGAGGACAGAGAGGACCGCGGCAGCGAAGAGAAGAGAAGAGAAGAGAGCACGCGGGGGAGGGGCGGGCGCGCGAACGGCAGGGCGGAAGAGAAGAAAGAAAGGAGGGGAGGGCAGAGGGGAGGGCAAAGGGCAAGAGCGAGGCGTCGGGGAGGGAGGCGAGGCGAGCGTCGGCGGGCGGAGGAGGCAGCCCAGGCGCAAGCGATCGGAGCAGGTAGAAGAGAGACAAAAGGCCGGGAAGCGGGCGCGGTAAGCGCCCGCGGAGCCCCAGGCAAGAGAAGGAAGACGGAAAGCGAAGGCCAGGAGCAGTTCAGAGGAGGCGGGAGAGGGAGGGACGGCGAGAGGGACAAGAATGCCAGACCGGCCTCGAAAGGGGGAAAGCGGGGCAGCGGGCACGCGCGCAGGACGACAGGCAGCGGGAACAGGACACGGACCGAACAAAGGCAGAAAACAGCCCAGCGGGACGGAACACGAACCGGGGAGTGGGAGGGCGCGACACGCCCGGAGAGAGACGAGCCGGGCGGGAGGGGAAACAAACCGGGAGCCGAGTGGCCGAAAAAGTCCCGAGCGCGAGGGAGAAGGGAGAAAGGGGAAAACAACGGAGAGCGGAGCGCGCACGGAAAGGAGAAGCGGCGCGAAGAGAACCGGGAAGAAGCGGAAGCAAAAGACCAACAAGAGCGGGCAGCAGCACGGGAAAACGCGAACGGAAGCAGCCGCACGCACAAAGGGAAGAAAAGGCGCGGCGACCAGCAGGAAAGCACAAGACAGTCAAGCACCAGGCGAACGAAGAGCGCCCAAAGGGGACGCGAAGCCGCGAACGCCGGCGGCCGCAGCGAGGCCGCGCACCAGGCGGGAGCAATCAAAGCGAGCGGAGCAATCAAGAGAAAGCAGGCAAACGCGGCGAAGGCCGCGGCGCTAGGGGAACGAGGCCCGGGAAAGGGAAAGAAGAGACAACCGAACCAACGCGGATTCAGGCCAGCCGCCCCGGAACGAAGAAAGAAGGCAAAAGAGAAGCGAGAAGACCGGGGAAGCAGCGAGCGGGGCGAGGCGGGAGCAAAGGAGGGAAGGCAAGGCGAGAGCGCAGGGGCAGCGGTCGAAGCCGGCGAGCTGGCGGCGGAGGGCGGGACAGAGCGAAGGCCGTGCGGGAGACGACGGGCCGGGGGGAAGCACAGGCGGCGAAAAGCGAAGACGGAGGGCACCGCGGGGCAGCAGCCGGAAGGGCCGGCAGCAAGCGCGGCCGCGGGCGAGAGAGAAGCCAGGCGAGAGGCGGCAGGCCGAAAAGGAAGCGGCGGCGAGGCCCACCAGACGGAGGGCACGGCGCGGAGAAGCGACGGAGCGGGACCGCGGGAGCCGGCGCAGCCAGGGGCGCCCCCGGGGGAGGAAGCGGGTCCGGCGCGAAGGCAGACCCGACGAGTGGGACCCCGAAAACGGAGCAAACGGAGGAAGGGACGAGGGGGAAGAGGCAGGGCGAGCGCGCGAAGCAGCGAACGGCGCCGGAGGCGGAAAAAGACGCCGGGCCCGCCGCGGGGGCAGACGAAGGGCGCGAGGCAAGCCGAAAGCACCGAGGCGAAGCCGCCAAAGCAAGCAGGAGCAAACGCCAGGGCGGGCCGGGACCCAACAGAGGAGAGGGCAGAGGGACGGGGAGCGCGAACGCGCGAGAAGGCCGAGGGCGACGCGAGAAGAGGCAGGGGAGAAACGGGAGTCGGGGGGACGAGCGCAAGCGGGACGGGCAGCAAGCGGGGACCGGGAAGAAGGACAGAGGAAAAGCCGCGAGACAGCAGAAGCAGAGGGAGCGGAGCGCGGAAGCGCAGCGGCAGAAGAAGGCGGCGCGGGAACCAGCGAGCCCGGCGGGGGCAAGCCCGGGGAAGGGAAGCACGAGGAAAGCCGGGACAGGCCGGGAAGAAGCAGCAGCCAGGAAGGCGACACGGCAGGGCAACAGCGAGACAAGAGGGAGCGAACGGCGCGGCAGGAAGCGGAACCAGGAGGGCGGCCAGGCGCAAGAGCCGGGGACAGCGCGAGGCGGCGGAGGCAAAGGCCAAGAGCAAAGAGCGGAGAGGCACGAGATGAGCACGGGCGCGACGGACAAGGGAGAACAGGAGGAGGGGACGGAGCGGCCAGGGGGCAAGGGCGGAAGAGGCAGAGGCAGGAAACCAGGCCAGGACGACCAACCCACAGAAAGACGACCGCGCGGAGAGAGACGGGGAGGCCGAAAAGGGACGAACCGGGACGAAGGGGAAACAGGGGCAAGGGACGGGAGACCCGACGAGGCCGGCGGCAAGCCAAGGCCGAGGCGGAGGGGAGGAGGAGCCAGGAGGGGGCGAGAGGACGGACGAGGCAGAGGACGACGGATGGGGGAAAAGACAGAGGGAGGCAGACGAAAGGCGAGGGAGGGGAGGAGGACGAGAAGGGAGGAGGACGACAGACCCACGCACGAGCGACGAAAGGGCAAGGAGCGGGAACACGGGGGGCAAAGCCAAGGCGGGGAGAAGAGGCCAAGCCCGAGCAGAGGGCAGACGGGAAGGGGCAGGGGGGAAGGAAGGGGAGGGCAAGGGCGGCGGGAGCGGGAAAGGCACGCACGGCGGGGGGCAGCGGGAGGGCCCGGCCCCCGGAGGGCAGGAGGGGCCCGGGCCGCGGCGCGCCGGCAGCAACGGCCCGCAGCGGACACCGGAGCGAGCGCAAGCGCCGGCAACGAGCCGTGCGTGCCGCGCCGCAGCGCGGGCGCACCGGAGCGCCGGCGCCGAAGAGAGGCCAGCGGCGGGCCCGGAAAGGCCGCGACGGGGCCGCGGGGAGGGGGACGGGGAAGAAGGCCAGAGCGGACAGAAAGCGGCACAAGAGGGACGCAAAGAAGCGCACAGAGGAAAAGGAGGCCCGAACAGAAGGGACGGGACCCCAAGAGAGGCGAACGCACGCGACGGAGATAAGGGGGACCGAGCACCGGACGTGGGGGCAAGCGCAACGGAAGAAGACGCGGGAACCGCGGACGGAGAAAGCGGCAGACCGCCACGAGAAGGGAACGCGGGAAGAGAAGCAGGCACGCAAGCGAAGGAAGAGCGGACACGACGGCGGAGAAACGAAGCAGGAGGGGAGAAGAAGGCGAAGCGAGCACCAGAGGAGAGGGCGGCAAAGGCCAAGAAGAAAGCAAGCGGAGAGGGAGAGAGAGAGAGGCGGCACGGAAAGCGCGGCGGCGGGGCGAGGACAGAGGCAGCAGGCAGCGGGGCGGAGAGCGCAGGGGCCGCGAGCGAGACAGCGGGGCGAGGGCCGGAAAAACACAAACGGGGGGGGGAGACGCCGGAGCCGCAGGGGGAGAGCACAAAGCGGGAAGCGAAAGAGAGGAAGCACACGGGCGAGAGGGAACAGGCGGCAAGCAAACAGGGGGGGCAAGGAGAGCGCGAAGAGAGCAGAGGAAGGCGGCGCCAGGCCAGGGGCAGCCGCGGCGGCGGCGGAGGCGGAGGGACAGGCGGACGAGGCGCCCGCGGCCCGAGCGCCAAGAGCGCAGGGGGGGCACCAGGAACCGAGGGCGCGGGAGCAAAAAACAGGGGGAACGCGGGCGCCGAGGGGGCCGCGGAGCAGCCGGCGGGGAGGCAGGCCAACAAGGGCGCACGAGGAGCCACGCGCGGAGAGGGCGGGGCGAGGAGCAACACCCGGCCGGCAGGCGAGGGCCGCGCGAGAGAAGAAAACGACCCAAAGCAGCGCAAGAGACGCAACAGCAAACCGGCACCCACCGGCACGGGCCGGGACGGCGGGCGGGCCCCAGACGCCGAAAACAGGGGAAGGGAGGACGAGCCGGCAGGACGAAACGAGGCAAGCGGAGCGGAGCGAGGCAGCAGGAGAGCACGGCGACGCAGAGCGGCCAAGCGCACGGCGCGCGCCAAACCAACAAGCGGCACGCGGAGCCGCAGGGGGCAGCGGGACAGGGAAGGAGAACCCGCGCGGCGAGGAGGGAGCGAACGCCCGCGGGAACCCAAGGAAGGGAAGGGAGCCGCGAGGCGAGGCGCGGGGGCGAGGGGCGGGGCGGGCGGGGCGAAGGCAGGGCGAGGGGGGAAAGGGGGCAGGGAGCCGAGGCCAGACAAGGAAGGGAGCGGGAAGCGGAGAGCACGGACAAGGCGGAACGCGCCGGGAGGAAGAGAGCACGGAAGCAGGCGAAAAGGGGAAGAGAGGGAGGGCCAGGCCAGAAGCGACGCAGAGAGGGCGGGGAAACCGAGCAGCGGAAGAGGGGCGGGGACGCGGGCGCGAAGGGCCAGAGCGAGAGGGCAGCGCGACCAGAGGGAGAAGCCACGAAGGCGCGGCGCCCGGAAGGGAACGCGCGAGGCGGACCGGGCGGACGCCGCGAGAAGCGGGGGAGGCGGAGAGCGGCAGAAGAAGCGGGACACCCACCAAACTGGAGGGAGGCGACGGGGAGCGAGCGGCGGAAGCGACCGGGGACAGGCAGCGGCAGAAGGGCAGGGAGAGCCAGAGCAGACAGGAGGGCCAGAGAAAGAAAGCAGGCGCCGAAGCCGAGCGGCAAGCCGGAGGAGCACCGGGCAAAGAGCAGCACGCGCGGAAAGGAGGCCGAAGAGGAGGCCGGCGAGCCGCCGGAAAGACGGAGCAACCAAGGCGGGGCAGCACGGCGCGGGCGGAAGGCGCGAGCAGGGGAAGGGGCGGGAAAGAGGGACCAAGCAAAGGGCGGGCGGCCCAAGCGGAGCGAACGACAGGGCCGAAGAGGACGGCGAGCACCCAGACCGGGCGAAGACGGAAGCGAAGACGGGAAAGCCGGGAGACGAAAGGCGGCAGGGGCGGACGCGACCAGACCGAACACCCGAAAAGAAGGGCGGGCGCCAGCGAACGGAAAGGGACGAAGAGCGAGGAGGGAGGCGGCAGAGAGAAGAGCCGAGAGAAAGGGCACGAGAACGGAAGAGGAAGGCGGCGGGACGAGGGGAGAAGACGAGAGACGGGGAAGGCGGGCCCAGGGCGCCCGAACGCAGGGGGAGGGGCACGACGAGCGGGACGCGGCGGGAAACGCACGGCGGCGGAGAGAAAGGAGGGGGGCGAGCCGGCCCGGCCAACCAGCGGCGGAGCCGCGGCCAGAGCGGAGGCGGGAGCCAAGCCCAGGGGGGAGGCGAGGCCCGGGCCGGGGGGCGCGGAGCGCGCGGGCCCGCCCAACCAGACCGCCCGGACCGGCGAAGGAAGGGGCACGGGAGCCAAGCACCGGGCAGGGGGGCAAGAACGGCCCCGACGGGCGCAGAGCCCGAGGGAAGCGGGACCGCCAGGGCGGAACACCAACGCACACCGAAGAGCCGGGGGGCAGCGGCACGGGCGGAGCAAGAGCCAGAAGAGGCGGGGGCGCCCACCGCCGGCGCGGCAGAGAGAGGGAACGCCAAGCCAGCAACAGGGGCGAAAACAACAGACCGGAGGCCAAACCGAGAGGCCCGGAAACCGGCCCACCACCCAGGAAAAAGAAAAGACGACAGAGGGCGCCGCCGCCCGCCCCCGCCCCGGGGGCAAAGACCAGGCGGGGGCACGGGAGCCGACCCCGCGCACGGCCCCGCAGGCGGAAAAAAACGCCGGGGCGGGGGCACCACGGACCGAGAGCGAGAGGGCGAGAGGTGGGCGAGCGAGAGGGCGAGCGGGGAAGGAAGGAAGGCGGCGAAGCCCCGCGCCGCGCGCGGGAACGAGAGAGGGAGGCAAACCGGAGGGGAGAGCCACCGCGAGGCGGAGAGGGCGGAACACCAACCGGAGAGGGAAACCGAAGCCGAAACGGACGGCGGAACAGGGGCGAGAGCGGCGAGCGGAAACCCGGGCCGAGCGAGGGCAGCGGAGCCGGCAGCGGCGGCACCAACGAAAGCGGAAGCGGAAGGCGAAGACGAGAGGGGGGAGCGGGACCGGCGGGCGCGCCGGCCGGCCGGCCGGCCGGGGCGGCCGGACCGCGGAGCGGAAGAGCGGGAGGGGAGAGGAATAGGCATCAACCCCAAGACGGATATGGCAAAGTTCACCTAGGAATTGGAGAGCGAGAGGAGCTTCTGTTTGAGCGGCAGCGAGAGGCCAGTGAGCTGAGCTGAGCGATAGATTCACTTCATCGATATCATGAGCGAGACCCACATCCTTAGTTTTTAATCGGAGTACGCTCAACGCGCACGGCGACGGGGAGGGGAGGCCGCGGGCCGGGCGCGACGACGGGGGGCGCCGGGAGGCGCGGCGACGGGGGCGGCGCGGCGCGCAGCGGGGGGCCAGGCGCGCGGGCCCGGGAAGCCCCGGAGGACAGACAGACGGCACGGGAGAGGCGCGGGAGGCACGGCGCAGCCGGCCCCAAGGGCAGGGAAAGCGCCCCGGACGGCCCCCGCCGGGGCGCAGCGCCGAGCCCCCCGAGACCGGGGCGCGAGCGGAGCAGAAGCGAAGTGAAACGCCGGGAGAAAACGCAGGGCCAGAGACGGAAGGGGAAGGGAGGCAAACAGCGCCGGCGGCCCCCGCACGGCCCGAAAGCCACCGCGGCGCCGGCGGCGCCGGCGGGCGCGCCGGAACCGGCGGCGCCGGGGGCACGCAGAGACGCGCAGGCAGGAGGCAGGGACGGGACGGGGCCCCGCGGGCGGGGCCGCCGGGGGCGGAGGCGCGCAAGGAGCGCGCGCAACGGAAGCGAGAGGCGAGACAGAACACGAGGAAGCGCGGCGCCGCGCCGCGCGGGAGGGAAGCGGCCGGCGAGCCGGAACAGGCGGCGAAAGAAAGGGGCAAGGAGCGCCGGCACCGGCGGAGCCGGCAGCAGGGGCAGGGCAACGCGAGCGACGGAGGAAAACGAGCGCAGAGGCGGACGCGCCCGCGAGCCAGCCGGACGGAACGACACACGGGAGAGCGGGCGCGCCGGCGCGAGAGGGCGGGCGCGCCGGGGGCGGAGCCACGGGGCACGAAGAGGAAAGGAACGCCCCGCGGCAGGAGGGAGGGCCGAACGCCGGGCGGGACGGAGCGGAGCGGGCGCCACGAGAGAGAAACGAAACAAGAGAGCCAGGGGCGACGGAGAGCGAGGGCCGGGCCGGCAAGGGGAGCACGACGGCGGGGCAGCCGACGGAGGGAGCGCCGGCACGGGAGACGGCGGGAAGGGCGGCGCGCCGGGAACCGGAGGCGAAAGGGGCGGCCGGCGCGGAGACACCGGCGGCGAAAGAAAGGGCCGGCACGGCACCGGGAGCGCGGCCGAGGGGAGGAGCAGGGGCGGCGCGGGGGAGCCAGCGGAGCGCGAGTGGAGCGCGCGACGGAGGGAGAGGGGAGGACCGGCAGGGGGAGGCGCCCGGCGCCCGGGGGCGCCAGCGCGCCCGGCGCAGCACGCAGGGCCGACGACGGAGAGCAAGGGAGGGCCGGCGGGGCCGCCCGCGGAGGCCACGGGACGAAGGGGGCAGGCCCCGCCGAGAAGCGCGGCAGGGAGACGAGGGCGGGAGGCAATGGAGGGCGCGACCGGGCACGGCGGGGGGGGAAGGCCGCGGAAACAGGGGCAGGAAACGAGGAGGGAGAAAGGACCGCCGAGCAAGAGGGAGGGAGACGACGGGCACCCGGGCCGCGCGCCAGCAGCAAGAGGAGGCCCCCGCGGCAAACAGGGGAAGGGGAGCAGGGCACGCGAGGAGGGGAGACGGAGAGAGAGGAGGAGCGGGGCAGCGGCCCGGCCGGGGAGGGCACAACCAGGAAGGACAGAAGCGCACGCGAGCAGCCACCCAGAGAGAAAGCGGGCGACAAAACCCCGACCGGGGGACCGAAGCCCCGCAGCAGCGCGCGGGAGCAGAGAAGAAGAGAGCAGCCAGGGGCCCGCCGAAGGAGCAGGGGGAAGAGCCGGGCCCAGCGGGACCAGGGAAGGGAGGGAGGGCCCGACCGCGAGCGCGCCGGGGCGGGGACCGGCCGGGAGCAGCGGAAAGAGGAGACGAGGAAGCAGGCAGCCGCGGGCGGAAACAGAAGGCCGAGCGGAGGGCCGAGAAGCGCGACACGAGGAGCGGGACAAGGCAGGAGCAGGGGGACAGCGGGCCACGCAGGC
Source organism: Camphora micrantha (assembly GCA_003546025.1). Classification (NCBI taxonomy): domain Eukaryota; kingdom Viridiplantae; phylum Streptophyta; class Magnoliopsida; order Laurales; family Lauraceae; genus Camphora; species Camphora micrantha. The sequence continues at coordinate 15,850 of QPKB01000506.1, forward strand.
AAGCGACGGCGAGGAGCAGGGGGAGCGGGGGCGGGCCAGGGGAGGAGGGCGGGCGGAGACGCCGGGCGAGAGAAGAGAGGGCACGACAGAGAGAGGGAGGCACGGACCACAGCGAGAGACAGACGGCACGACGGACCAACCACAGAGAGCGAAGGCACGACAACAGGCAGGCGGCGGGCACAGCCACCGCGGCCGCAAAACACGGAGAGGCGAGACGGCCGGACGGGAAGAGCGCGGGACGGCGCGCGCGGAGGGGGAAGGCGCGGCAAGAAAGCGCGCGGACCGCCCCGCCGCAGCGAGAAGAGGGGGCGGAGCAAGCCGCGGGCCGGGGCGCGCCGGGCGGGGGCGGAGCACGCCTGGCGGAGCGGCCGGCGCGGGGCGCGCACCGACAAGAGCAGGACCAACGGAGAAGAGCCGCGACGAAAACGGACCGACCGGGGGAAGCAAGCGGGACAACCGACACGGAACGACGGACCGGCAGAAGGAAGAGGAGGGAAACCAACCCGACGGCGAAGACCGAACCGCAGACCCGACGGAAAGGGCACCGCGCGCGGGCGGGCGGCCCAAAAGGGAAGCCCGGCACGAGAGCGCCCGGGGCCAACCGGGACGGGGGGCGCGGGGAAGAGAAGGGGCAAGAAACGAGCGAGGCGAGCGGGCGGGGCGAGGAGGGCGCGCGGGCGGCGAGCGGACCAGCGCGAAAGGAGAAGGGGGGAAGCAAGCCGGCAGGCCGACGCGCGGCGAGGCGCGGAGAGCGCGACAGAACAGCCGCGCGCGCGAGCGGACCGACCGCAGCGCGAGCAGGAAGCGGACAGCCGGGAAGCAAGCGACCGGAGAAGCAAAACGGAGCGCAAGCGAGCGGACGGCACGGAGGGAAGCGGCGCAGGGCGAAAAGACCGCAACAGACGGCCACGAGGCGCCCGGGGCGCAAGGCGGAGGCCGCTGCCGGAGGGGGGCTCCGGCAACAGGGGAGAAGCACGCGGAAGGGCCGGCACGGTCGGACCGGCACGGCGAGAGGCGCAGCCAGCCCGAAGAAGCGAAGACGGACGGCACGGTACAGAGGCGCAGGCCGGAAGGGACCGCGAGCGCGGGAGCGGCAAAGCGGGCGGACGGCGAGGAGAGCGCGACGGACGGCGACGGGGCGAACGGCGCCAACAGCCAGAGGGAGGCCGGACGAGCGAGAGGCGCGAAGGCCCAGGAGAACCCGGGCCAGGGAACGGACGGACCAGGGAGACAGAGAGAGGGCAGGAGCGGACGGACCGGAGGAGGGGAGGGAGGAAGCAAGCCACGGGGCGGACAGACCGGCACGGAACGGAGGACGCGGGCGCGCGCCGGGCGGGACAGGAGCCAAAGAGAGCGCACCGGCCCGCGCCCGCAAACACGAGGGCGGCGGGGCGCGAGGCCGGCCGGAGAAGGAAAGACAGAGGGGGGAAGCAAGCCAGCCGGACGGACGGCAGCGAGGCGCGCAGGCAGGGGGGACCGCGCCGAAGACAGACCCGGCCACGAACCAAGGAAGGAGGGACGGACCGAGGGGAGGGAAGCGAGGGCCGCCAGGGGCGAGGGCCGCCAACGGACAGAGCGCGGGGACCCGGACCCGAGGGCAGGCGAGGACCGCAGAGAAAGCGCGCGGACCGGCCAGCGAGAAAGACAAAGCGAGGACGACGGAAGGGAAGGCAACGAGAAGCGGGGAGGCGGGCCGCAAAGCCGGACGGACAGAAAGGCAAACAGCGAGAAAAGGAAAGCAGGAAGCAAGGCAACCGGAGAAAGCAAGAAAGGGCCAGAGGGCGCAGGCAAGGGCCAGGCGCCAAACGGAGCGAGAGAAAAAACGAGGAAGCGAAAAAAGGCGAAACCGGAGAAGGGACCGAGGGACGGACGCAGCAGGGACCAAGGGAGGGCAGAGGGAGGCTAGGCAACCGGGGGAGAGCGCAACAAAGAAAGGAAGGAAGGGGAACAGAAGACGCAGGGCGAAGGGGAGGGAGCGACCGCAAACAACGGACGCCGGCGGCCCGCCCGAGGCCGAAGACCGCAGACACGAGGACCGCCAGGAGCAGGAGCGACCGCAGAAAGGCGGCCGGCAAAGGGGAGGCGAGCGCCCAGAGAGGCCAGGGCGGGAGAAAGCGAGGAGCGCGGGGCAGAGGGGCAGGAGGCCAGCGCGAGGGAGGCGCGGGCCAGGGCCGGAGGAGGGAGGGCAGCCCGCGGAGCGGAGAGGAAGAAGCGGGGCGAAGGCGAGAGCGGAAGAACGCCGGCAAGCGAGAGGAGAGAGCACGAAGGAAGCGGACAGAGAGAAAGCGCGGCCGCAAGCAGCGAGAGCAGGAAGGCCAAGAGGGCAGGCCCAACAGGAGCAGAGAAGCGCGGGGAGAAGACAAAAAGAACCAAGGGCGCATAGGCAGAAACAGCCGAGCAGCCAGGACAAACATGGAAGCGAGGGAGAGGAAACGGGGCAGAGCGAAGGGACATATGACGGCAAGGGGAAGGGAGGACGGAAAGGGGACAGGGAGGCAGGGAGGAAAGAACGGGCAAAGGGGCAAGGGACCAGCAGTAATGAAAAGAATACAAGACGAGAAGGGAAGAGGAAGCGAGAGAAGGACAGGACGGAGGCGAGAACAGGAAGGAGAAGGGCCGACAGCGAGAATAAACAAAAGCGAAAGAGAAGGAGGCAAAAGCGAAGGAGAACCGGGGACGCGCAAGGACGGCCGACCGAAGGGAAAGGGAGAACCAAAGCAGAGCGGGAGCGCAGAGACGGGGGGAACGCGAACCAGACGGGGGGCGGGAGCAGAGAGAAGAGCAGGGGAGAAACAGAGCGAGCGGCACAGGGGGAGAGAACGACGCGAGAACGCGCACGGAGAGCGGAAGGGGAGACCAAGCCGGCACGACCAAGCAGAAAGCGGCGGGCACCGCGGAAAACGAGAGGCGACAGCCGGGCACCAGGCAACAGGAGAGGACCGGGCGGAAGGAAGCCGGACGCAGGCACAGAACGCGACCGCCCAGAGAACGCGGCGAAGAGCAGAGCGGGACAAAGGAGGAACGACACAACGGGCAGGACCCCGGCGGAGGGGCCGCCAAGAAAGAGGCCAGCCGGAACAAGGAGGGCCAGCGCGAAGACGGCGGGAAAGGGAGGGCAGGGGGAACGCAAGAGAGAGGAGCGAGAGGGGCCAAGGAAGAGGGAGAGGGCAGAGAGCACGGACGAAAGAGAGAGAAACAGCCGGCGGGCAAACGGGCGCAGAAGAGGGAGAACACGGCAGGCACGAAGAGGGCGCGAGCGACGTGAAAAGCGGAAGAGCAAAGCGCGCACGCGACGACAGACGGCAGCGCGCGCGGGGCCGCCGCCGCCGGGGGGGGGAGAGAGAGCCAAAGAGCAACAGACGGCGAACGAAGAGCACGCAGGGCGGCGAGGGCAAGGGCCAAGGCGAAACGGCCGACGGCAGACCGAGGAGCGACCACACGGGGCACCAGCGCGGAAGCGGAGACAGCCAGACCACGACGCAGCGAGACCAGCAGGGCGAACGCGAGGAAGGCGGCGAGGAGGCGAAAACGGGCAGGCCGCCAGGGGCCCGACATCGCGAGCAGAGACAAGACAGCGCGCGAAAGTGCAGGGCGGCAGCAAGAACGACGCAGGGCGGCGAGGCCCCGAGGGCCAGCGGCAACGCGGAGCCGCAGCGGAGCGCGCGCCAGGGACAAAGCCGGCCAAACGAGGGCAACGGACCGAGAGGAAGGACGCGAGCGAGAGCAAGCCGGGCGAAGACGCCCAGGGAGCGCCCGGAGGCAGGGGGCCGAGCGAAAAAGAAGGCCGAGACAAGGCGAGCAAAGGACAAAGACGGGGAAGCGCCGGCCGGCGCGCGGGGCGGACCGAGGCGACGGAACGAAGCCGCAGGGCGCGCGGCCGGCAGAGCGAGAGAAATGCAAACGAGACGAGGCGAGGGGGAGTCAAAACCCGACCAGGGAGAGGGAGGGACCGGACGAGAGCGCGGGCGAGGAGAAAGCGGCCGGAGGCCCCCCGGCGGCGAGGCGAGGGAAACGAACGGGCGCACGGAGGAACAACGGAGGGGAGGGAGCGCGCCACGGGGAAGACGGGGGCGACGGACGAGAGCGGCGGGGAGGCAAGGCGAGCGAACAGGGCGGGCGGCGGCAAAGGGAAGCGAAAGACCCAACAAACGCGCCCGGAAAAGGAGGGGAGCCAGCCGCACCGGCCAGAGCGAAAAGAGAAGAACGAGAAAGGAGGCAGGCACGACGCCGGCGCGGGAAAAACCCCCGCCACATCCCAGGCCAACGAGGCGAGCCAGACGGCCCAAAAGAAGCAGCGGCGCGCCCGGACCAAGGAGGGACCGGGAGGACCAGGGCAGAAGCCACAGGAACGACGGGAGCGGGCGCGCAGGCCGCCGGAGCCGGCGCGGAAGCGGGCCAGAGAGGAGCGGGAGGGAAAGAAAAGCACGAAAAACAAGGGAGCGCGAGCCGAACGAGAGCGGGAGGAGAAGGCGAACGAGCGAAGAAACCAAGGAGCCGGGCCACGAGGCAACCGAAGAGAGCGAGCGAAGCCGGGGAACCCGGGGCGAAGCCGCAGCGAGCCGGAGCGGCGGAGCAGAAAAGCAGAGGCCGGGCAGGCGGGGAAGAAGAGAAGAAGGGGGCCAAGCGAGAGGCGAGAGGAGAGGAAAAAGACAGGGAGGAGGGAGCGGAGAAAAGGAGAGAGAACAGGAGGAGGCAGTAAGGAGGAAGGAAGAAGGATCCAGGCGGAGGAACTAGGCGACCAGCCGCGGCGCGCCACAGAAAGAAAAGCAGAAAAGCAGGCGAACGGGAGAGAGAGGCAGGAAGGCAAGCCGCGGAAGGAAAGGCGAAGACGCAAGAAAGCAGGAAAGGGAGGAAGGGAAGGAGGGGACAAAGAGGCGGCAGGCCAGCAGAGGGCGACGGAACCCGGAGGAGAGGGAGGAGGAAACAAGAGAAACCAGACCGGACACGAGGGCGACCAAGCGTGGAAGAACGAGCAGCGCTTGCACGCAGGCGCGAAGCCGGAAAGGCCCGACGAACGGAAACGCACGGAGCCGGACGGAAAACCGGAGGGAAGCGCGCCGGGCCGCGGGACGCCGGCACAGCCGACCACGAAAGAGATGCGAAACCAGAGGGAAAACGAAAAGCGGCAACGCAGGCGCGGACGCAAAGGAGCAGCGGGCGCGGCACCGGCTCGAAGCGGCGGCGCCAGGCGGACGGCGTTCAGGGCAGACGAGGGAGCCGAGGGAGGGCACCAGGAGGGTACGAGGCGAGGCCTTTCCGGCGCAGAGCGAAGCAAGGGGGCGCGCGAGCTCTTTCTCTGCGCGGGACTTTTTCGCACGATTAAAGGCAGACAGCGAATTAGGCCGCGGCGAAGATAAGAATTGCGGAGGGAGGCCCGCAGCCGGCGTCGAGAGAGAACGCTTGAACGATATAGAGCACCAGCAAAGACCCAGAGATTATTTTAACCCAGGGAGTCCTAACCAACAAGGAAAAGCCAGAACAAGCTAGCGAGCAAGCGCACGAGCAGAAGCAACAACGCCCGGAGCGGTTACACGAAGAGCAGCAACAAAATAAGATAGGCAAAAGAGCAGGGCGCTTGAGGCAGTTTGCGAGCGGCAGCAGCAGCAGAGCGGCAGGGTCGCGGACGATACGCGAGCGGCAGCAAGCGCGCAGGTACGCCCAAGGCGGGGAGCACCAGGCGACGGAACAGGGCAAGAAAGGAGCCGAAAAGCGAAACGACCCTAAGTCAGTATTACCGCGGATAGAAGGGGGCAGAAATGAGGTGACACTCCCTCGAGACAAGCATCGCGCTTTGGGCGAACTTCCTTGGCGCGCGGAAGCGTAGCTGTGACCGAGTCTCCTTAACCTCTTCCTCGGCTAACTAGGAACGTTTGAAATCGAGCGGCCCAGAGCGCGCTCAGCCTCACAGGGGCGCGAGAGAGCCTCACTCATATCCGCAGAGAGAGAACTGCGCCATAAAGGTGACTTTCTGTCTCTACAGAAGAGTTCGTTTGGCATACTCCCTCGGCCCCATGGGTTGGCGACGCGAGCCACAGGGCAAGCGAGCGAACCCGCTGTCCGCGGTGAGCGGTTTCTGTGCTACGAAGCCAGTTCAGAGCATCAAAAATGGATGCGAAATCCCTGCGGCGCGAAGCGACCCTGCATTCCACAGTCGGAGTACTTAGGGAGCAAACTTTCTTTTTTCTTCCCGCTCTTTTAACCTGCAGGCCTACTGTACGGCACCTGATAAAAGCGAAGGGGAGGAAAAACAAAGAGAGCAGCGGGCGGGAACCGCAGGGCATAGCAAATGAGAAGCCAGGGAAGAGAAGGGAAGACAAGAGGGAGAGCGGCCTCCAAAGGGAGGCAACTTCGGAGGCAGGGCTGGAGAGGAGCAAACAGAGGGAGCCAGAGGCCAGCCTGAAGACCCAAGAGGACCAGAGGGGCACAAGAAGCGAATAGAGACGGAGAGCGCAAGCCGACGAAGGGACACGACCGCAGGAGGGCAGGAAAAGGGAGGATTTGCAGGCCCAACAAGGGGCGACGGACAAAAGACACGTGCAAGGGAAGGAGAGGACCGCTCAAGAGCAGGAGGCAGGGCAGGAAGCCCTCAGAGAATCATAGGGGACGAGGGGAAAGGGGCCACCAGACGATTTTTCAGAGCAGAAGCACAGTGAGAAGCAGCGACGCGCGCCACGCGCGCAAGGCGAGAGAAGCGCAGGCAGCGCCCAGGCAGCGCAGCGGAGCGGGAGGGGGAACGGACGAGCAGACCACGGAAGCAGAGACCTAGACCAGCCAAGGGGAACGACCAAGCAAGGGAGTTGTAGAGGCGGAATTGGAGAGAGAGCCGGCAGCGGAAGCAGCACAAACTGCAAGGAAGGAGACAGCACCAAGCCGCGGGTCAAGAGAAGCAGAACCACGGAAAAGAGGCGGCGGTAGAAGCAGTACGCCAGCTCAGCCGAAAGCAACGCATGCAGGGGAGCGAGTGGCGGGGCGACAGAGTCAGGAGAAGTGGCGGAAGAAAGGAGCCGTCGCAGCGGGGGGCTGACCGAAACGGACAAAGAAGACGGGCGCAGTGAGAAAAGAAGGGCGAAAAAAGGCCGCCGGGATCAGGGCCCAACGAGAGCGAATAGCCGGAGAGTGCGTCGCATCACAAGGCCATGAAGGAGCGAGGGACGGCGGGCGAAGCAGAGCGACGGGGAACGGAGACCGCGCACACCGGAGGGAGGAGAGGGCAGCCGAACGGTGTGCAAGGAGAGCAGGAGAGCCGCGCGCGGGGCCGGGCGGCAGAGGGCCAAGAGCCGGGGACGCCGACAAGGGGGGCGGAGCGGAGCAAGCCGCACAAAGGACGAGAAGGGAGCGCGAGAGCAAACAACGCAAGGGAGGCGCGCGACGGCCGGACGATGGCAGACCACACGGAGGCGCGAGGGCAGGGAGGGGGAGAGAGGGGTGACCAGGACGGGGCGACACCGGGCCGGGGGAGAGGGGAAAGGCCGGGCGGGAGGGCAAAAACCGAGCCGAGGGGCGGCCAAGGGCGGGGAAGCGCCGGGCGAAGCAGCCAGAGAAGAAGAGAACCGCGGAGGGGAGCACACGCGAGGGAGAGCCGAACGAGAAGCGAAGGACGGGAGGAAAGAGGCAACAGGGGCAGGCCCAACGCCACGCGGCGCGGGGGAGGAGAGGGAGGGAAAAGAGGCGGAAAACAGGGGCACGAGGGGGAGCACGGCCCCAACCGCCGCGAGCAACGGGAGGAGAGGAAGAACGCGGGCGGGACGCGGGACCGGGAGGGGCACGGGAGGCGAGGAACGAAGGAAGAAGGAGGGAGGCCGGAGGAGGCGCCACGGCGGCCCCCAGAACGGAGACAGGGGAACGCGGCGGACCGAGACCGGGCACACGACGACCGCGCGGGCGGGCCGGGGAACCCCAAGCGGCAGCGCCGCGGCCCCGGAGGGGCCCCGGAGGGGCAAGCCCCGGGGGGAACACAACACGAGAAGAGGCAGCAAGCGGGGCGGGCGGAGAAACCCCGGCCGGAAGGAACACGGCGAGCGCGCCGGCGAGCGGGAGGAAGAGAGGGGCAAAAGGGCGGGCCGACGGCGGGCGAGGCGCGGCGACCGGGAGGAGGGCCCGGAGGGGCGCGCGGGCGGGAAGGACGGCCCGCAGGCCCGGCCCGACGGCGGCGCAGGCCACGAAGGGAGGGCCACGGCAGAACGCCACAGAGGCAAGCGGCAGGGCGCGCAGGGGCGGAGAGAGTCCACAGCGGCCAGGGAGGGGACGGGACGACGGCAGGGGGGAGCGAGCCGCGGCGGGCGAGGGAGGGGGAGCCCGGGCGAGGAGAGGGCAGCGCGGGAGCAAACGACCGAGCGAGAGGCCAGGCGAACCGGGCGGGGCGGAAACGGGGGAAGAGGCCAGAGGACCGAGCGCACAGCGGAGCCGGCGGAAGACAGCATCCCGAACGCACAGGGGAGCCGGCGAGGGAGACAGGGGAGGGATGAGGAGTCGCGAAGGGCGGGGCGACGGAGCGAGCGGGCGGGAAACGTGTGGCGGAGAAGAAAAAGAAAGCGGAAGAGAGAGGCGCCGGGCGGAGGAGGAAGAGGCGCCGACGGACAAGAGGACAGAGTGCCGGAGCGGACGGGGACGGGGGGAGCGACGAGAGGCGGGAGGACCACGCGGTCGACGCCAGCGCGGAAGAAGAGCCTGAGGAACGAGACAGTAGAGCCGGCCCGGAGCAAAAGCGAAGTCCCGGACGAAGAAAGAACGGAGACGGGCAAAAGAGGAGCCAACGCGGCCCGGGGGCGAGGGAAGGCAACGGGCCAGCGGCGAAAGAGAGAGGAAACGGCACCGGAGCAGGGCCGAGGAGCCAAGGCAGAGCCCCGGAGAGGGTAAGGGGCGAGACGGGACCGGGCGGCCGAAGAAAGGCTGCGAAACCCGGCCGAAACGCGGCCGAGGACGCAACCCGACGGCGCGCGCGAGGACGGCCGGGCACGGACGGGCGCGCACGAGGACTGAGGCCGGCGGCGCAAGCAAAGCGGCGGGAGAAGGAAACAAAAAACCAAGGGAAGCAAAGCAACCGCCTGGGGCAACGGCGGAGGGCGCGAAAGGAGAAGGCCCGAGCGGCGGGCGAGCAGCAGGGGCGCGAGCCAGGCACGGAAGCCGCACGAGGGCGGGGGCGCGCCGGGGAAAGATGACGGCGAAGCGCAGCGGGCGGGCGCCTAGCCGGGAGGGCACGCCAAAAAGAGGGGCGGGGAGCCCGGAGAAAGGCGGAGCGCCGAGGGGGAGAGAGGGGAATGAGGGGAGAGGGGGATAAGGTGCAAGGTGTAGGCGCGGGCGGAGAGGGGGAGAGGCGGGGGGGCGGCCACCAAAGGGGGGAACCGGGGCGCCCCGCCCGAGCGAAGGGAAGCAGCGGCCCGGCGAGGAGGAGGAGAGGGCCGGCCGGGCCGAGGGAGGAGTCAGGGACGGGAGGGGGCGGGCGGGGAGCGGACGGCCGCACGAAGGGGTAAGCGGCGGAAGGCAAGAAGAGCGAAAGGGCATAGCGCCGAGGGGCAAAAAAGGAGGCGGCACGGGCGGGCAAAGCAGAAAGGAGGAAAGGAAGCCAAGGAAAGCGAGAACCTCGGGGGGAAGACGGAGCCACGCGAAGGGACCGGGAGAAGGGGCCGGTGACGAACCGGACAGGGAGGACGGCGAGAGGGTGCAAACGGAGGAGAGAGCGGGGGAAGAAGCAAAGCGGCGGGGACAGGGACAGCAAACAGGAAAGAAGAGCGGCGGGGGGAGGGCGGGGCGCGGCCGGGGCGGCCGCGGCGGAGCCGAGCGCGGCCAGCGCGGCCAGGGAGGAGAAAGAAGGGAACCCGAAGGGGGCGGGAAGAAAAAAGGAAACGAAGAGAAACAAGAACAAGCAAGACCAAGGGAGAGGACCAAAAGGCCGGGGCACGAGCGGGACGCGAAACCAGCACGCGGCGAGCAAACAAAGACAGACCCATCGAACGACCGGAGGCGAAGCGTGACGGGGGCCCGGGGCACCTGGCAGCGCGGCGGGGGCGCGCGGGGCGGCGAACGACGCCAGGAGCACGAAGCCGCCGGGAGCGGCAGTGGAAAGAGGCCAAGGGGGCCCGCGAACGGAGGAGCCCCGCCCCCCAGGAGGGCAGAAAAGCGGCAACGAGGGCGGAGAAAACGGGCGAGGGAGCCCGGGGAGGCGACAAGCGCGGGACGAGCGGAGAGGGAACGGAACCCGCGCAGGTGCGCACGGCTGGGAGGCAAAGGCCGAACGAGCGGGAGAAAGGGGCGCTGCGAGAGGGAGGCAGCCAGAGGGGGAAAAAGAGCGGGCAGAGGCGGACAGAGGACGGGCAACGAGAGGGGCCGCGAGAGGGGGCGCGGACCGGGGCGGGGAAGGTCGCGGGGGGTAAATCCGCGGAGGCGCGAAAAAATACGACAGCTCGCAATTAGCCATATAGAAGTCGGAGGAGAGGAAGGCGAAGGGCAGGAGAGAGTGCAGAAGGGGAGCGGGCAGGGAGGGGGGGGGGGGCGCGAGGCGAGAAGGCCGCGGTCCGCGGGGCCGGAGCGCGGGCCGGCGAGGCCGCGGCGAGCGCGGCCCACGGGCCGGAGCAAAGAAGGGAAAGCAAGTGACAAGGAGCGACGGCGAAGAAGCGGTGAGGGGCCCGTGTGCCGAACGGCGCGGGCAGAAAAGAGGAGGGCGAGGGAGCGCCAAAGAGACGAGGGGAGGCGCCGACAAGCGCGCCCCCGAGAACGAAGTAACCGCACGGCGAGGCCCCCGCAGACGCGCAAGCGCGCTTTGATACTCAACAAAGCCGTCAGCGTCTCGGGATCAAGAAGATTCTCCGAAGAAGGAATTTCGCTCATAAGATCCGAGTCTGAGTCTCCTGGCTGGGCCCGGGCTCGCCCTCCCCTAGTTCTCAGAGAGGCCCCATACCGCTTCAGAAGAGTGACAAAACGGTCGACGAATCGAACTGGCGTCGGCCACGACCAAGCGTCGGTCGGGTCTCCCGGTTCTTCGTTGTTGTCCGGAAACGAAAAAGGGCTGCTGGGTGTAGATTCTAGGCAGCCGCGGCCGACTTTATTTTTTTGCTTTTTCGCTGTCAAGACGCACGCGCCCCAAAGCCCGGTTCAATACCCGGCCGCCGACATCAAGAAGACAAAAACGGAAAAAAGGCCAGATCTACGTGACCCTGCCATTGCCATATGGCGCTTAGACTTTACTTTTTCCCCTTTCTTCCCGGTCCAATATTTGTTCTCGAAGGTCTTCGTTTCCGTGTAGAAGCAAACTCTCCAAATTTATGACCAACCTTTCCTTCAGTGATCTTACAACGAACAGGAGTTTTTCCATTGTAAATTCGTACGGAGCAATCAACGAATTCCGGCGAAATAGAAGATCTACGTGACCAAATTTTCCTGCTCAAAAGACTCTCTCTTTTCTTCTGAATTCTCAACAGGAATGCATCAACAAAACTGCCCTTCCATATTGATCGTCGTGGCATGAAGTCAACAAAATTGTCCTACGGACTCCTCTTCCTATTGATCGTCGTGGCATGAAGTCAACAAAATTGTCCTTGGAAAAATGGGCAACAAACTGCAGCGCCTTTTCTGAAACCCAAGGGCAGAAGACTGCTAAAAGAGCGGCAGAGGCCAGTTAGAGAGAGGCTGAAGACAAGCAGGCCTAGAGCTAGTACAAGGGACTGTAAGGAGCCAGCTAACAGTCGCAGATTTCAGATAGAAGGAATAGAAGAACTCCCGACTACCTAAAACCATACGGAGCGAAGAGGCGCCTCCTGGTCATAAGTACCAACGGTGAACCATGGCAGTAGCTAGCATATAGCGCATACTTCACATCAACCCAAAGACCGCCACTCTGTAAAAAGAACATGAAAGAAAAAAAAAATCAAGAAAGACAATCTATTCCGTTTACAGATAAGCTATTCCCGTTTCACCCATTACCGAAAGAGGGAACGTTCCTTTAGTGAGGGATGGGTAGCGCTCAACCTCCACGGAGCGTTGAGGCCCTTTGCTAAGAAAGAGCCCGCCGGAAGGCACGAGTAGATATGGATAGGAGCTTTCCGCCCAGCAAGCTCAAGGCGGAGCGCCGGGAGTGGGCAGCCACCACCGGAGGGCGGAAACGGAACCGAGGCCAGCGCCAGGCAGGCGCGAGCAGGGGCGCCACGGCGACCAAGAAGGGAAGATTACCGGGGAGAGAGGGCGGGCAAGGGAAAAGACCAGACCCAAGCGCGGCAGGGGCGGGCGCGACAAGGCCGCGAGCGAGCATGACCGCCAAGCCAAAAACGAGGGCACCGGGGGCGAGGGCCGCCAATAGGCCAAAGGGGAAGGGGGCCGCGGGACCGGCGCGCCGGCGCGGAAAGCCACCGTGGCGGTAGCAAGGGCGGTGGGCCCGCGGGCGGCAGCGGAGGGCACCAGCGCAGGGCGGCGCGGAGGAAGGATACGGGAGGGCGAGGGGGGGGGGACGGGTGGGGGCAAACGGGAGGCGGGCCAAAGGGCAGGGCGAGGGGGCGCAGAGCGGGCGGCCGGGGCCGGGACGGGGGCAACAGCGGCCAAAAGGCGGCGAAGCAAAGGGCGGGAGAAGGGGCCAGGGACGGCAGCCACAGTGGGGCCGTCGGCGGAGGAGGGCAGCGACAGGGGGGGCGGCGGGGAGGGCCCAGGAGCAAGACACCGGACCGAGTGAAAAAAGGCAGAACCAGGGCACGGCGCAGAGCAGCAGCCGAGCCAGCCCAAGCGCGAGCACGAGAGCCAACCAACGGCAAGGCGGAAGAGGAGGGGGACCAAAGGCCAGAGCCCAAGAGGCCCGGGCAAGGAGCGGCAGACGCGGGGCGGCGCCAAAGGAAGGGGGCGGGGCGGGGCAGAAAGCGGGAGAAGAAACGGGCGGCAAACAGGAGGGCGGGCCGCGGAGCAGGTAGGGACAAAAGAGGGCCAACCAAACGGCGAGATAAAGAGGCAGGCACCGGCGGGCGCCAGCGGCGGGCAGCCAGGGGCAAGGGGCGACAAGAGGAGGAGCA